>PVJL010004802.1:0-33453 GCA_004026885.1 Lyroderma lyra
AATAAATATTAAACTATCGATTGTGTCCATGGGTTATTTGTTTGTTCAGTTCTTTTTTTCTTTGCTTTCAGTTTTATATTCCGCATATGAGTGAAATCATGCAGTTCTTTTTTTTTTCTGTCTGGCTTATTTCACTTAGCATGATACCTTGTCAGATACATATTTTGTAAAAAATTTCTCTTAGCCTGTTGCGTACCTTTTAATTTTCTTAACATCCTTGAAAGTGAAAAGGGCTTTAATTTTAATAAAGATCAATTCATCATTTTTTGTTGTATATTTTGTAGTTGTTTTGTCCTATTTTAAATATTTCTTGTTTTCAAAATGGATGAACCTGGAAACAAGAAATATTTAAAATAGGACAAAACAACTACAAAATATACAACAAAAAATGATGAATTGATCTTTATTAAAATTAAAGCCTTTTTCACTTTCAAGGATGTTAAGAAAATTAAAAGGTACGCAACAGGCTAAGAGAAATTTTTTACAAAATATGTATCTGACAAGGTACTGGTATAAAGACCATATCAAAATCTTACAGCCTATTTTTTTAAATAGACAAAATATGTAAACTCTCACTGTACCAGTACATGAATCTCACAAATTTCATATTGAATGAAAGAAGAACCAATATTATAAAATATATGCACTGTGATTACACATACGTAATGTTCAAAAAGCAAGCATGACTATACAATATTGTGTAGGGATGAATATATGAGTGCTAAACTGTAATGAAAACAAAGACATTCTAATAAAATTCAGGATATCAGTTTTTCTATGAAACAAATACAGAGCAATAATTTTCAAGGAACACACAGTGGGCCTTTAGGGTGCTGGTAATGTTCCATTTCTTGAGATGAATCATGATTACACAGGTGTTTGATTTATACACACAGGTGTTTGCTTTTTATAAAATTAATGAAAAGAAAAATTTTAAGCAACCATGAGTAGAATAAAAATAGAAAGTGAATATTACCAACCACTAGAGAATAAAAAAGGAATAAGGAAACTTTAATAAATATATCAAAAGTGAACAAAAAAAGTGATATGCACCTGGCATTGGGAACCAGTGAGGGGGATCCCTGCCTAAATTATATAACTGTGTAACCACAATGCTGTACACTTGACACTAATATAAAATAATACTGAATGTCAACTTTAACTAAAAAAATAATTATTTAAAAATGTTTAAATAAAAATTTACATTTTACTGTTAAAAAAAAGAGTGGTATCACAGAAAATGGCAGATAGAAAACTTTATGGTCTTCTTTCTCCACAAAAAGCAACAAATAAACTGGCAAAAAACTTCAGAATCAATTTCCAACTTTTTAGGACTCTTGAAACTAGTCAAAAACTTAAAACCAGAAGAAGTTTAATGAAGGAAATAGCTGCTGCATTGTATTAAGAGAATGTTGTGGCCTTTTATATTGTTCCCCAGGACCTTCCACTTCCCAGATCAGTAGTGCTCATGAAAATGGCAGCCCTCATTCTTGATGCTGGTTTGCTACTGCCAATGGGAGCAATATGGACCTTGTTCTCAAAATACAGTGATTTTGTGTTTCAACCAGTCTTACAGCATTCTAAAGGACCAGCACAAGGATTTGTCTTTGCTTCACCTGACTTGCAGCACTCCCAGGGCAGGGGTGGCTTCTGAGGCAGAATTTTCGGGAAGTAAAGACAAAAGTATTGACCAGAGGAATCTGGAACAAGAAATAACAGCAGGCACAGCAATACATAAACTGGAAATCATGGGAAAGAAAAGGTTAAGAAAGGAGAAATGGGGGTAGGAGTAAGGACTTTGAAAGCTCCTGCATATAGTTGGGAATCAAGTAGGCCACACACATGGCCAGGGCTGGACATATGCTCAAAAAAGTCCTGAGAAGGCCCTAAGCTTTCACCTCCGAGTAGCTTTAGGACAACATTCAAACAGGAACTGATGGTTAAAACGGACTTGTAAATGGCCTAGCTATGTGTTAGAGTACCACAACACAGAGCCAAACATCTGTAACTAAAGAGGGTTTCTTTTTTATTTTTGATGCTTTTGTTTTTTTTGGCACCAGGCATTTAAGGAAATCCTGTCAAACACTACCTGACCACTAAGCCAATTGAATACAAATTTCAATGGCCACACATGACCAAGAACAGAAAAATAACTTGAAAAAGTCACTAAACACAACAACCTATAGCATAAATCAACAACAACCCTGGTAAGGGGGATAATCTGATTTCCCAAGCTGCCACATTATACTAATTGAAGCAGTCCCCAACCTTTCTGGCACCAAGGACCAGTTTCATGGAAGACAGTTTTTTCACAGTGGAGAAGGAGGGAGATGGTTTCAGGATGATTCAAGCACATTACATTTATTGTGCACTTTATTTCTATTATTAATACATTGTAACATATAATGAAATAATTACACAACTCATCATAATGCAGAATCAGTGAGAGCCCTGAGCTTCTTTTCCTGCAATTAGACGGTCCCATCTGAGACAAGTGTGCATTGCGAGAAAGAGGTGCAGACAGAAGTAGTAAATAAAATAATGGATGGGCTATGTGTGAACTAATATAAGTATCGGATTATGATTTAAAGCCTGCCAACAGATGCAGCTATTCAATTGAAGTACATTGACTCACTTACCACTATAAAGCCTGCCACCAGATGTAGCTTAATTGTCACTTGCCACTCACTGATACGGTTTTGATATGAGTCTGCAAGCAATTGATTTATTATGGTTCCTGTGCAGTCAAACCTCTCTGATCATGTTAATCTGTATTTGCAGCCACTCCCCAGTGCTAGCATCACCAACCTCAGCTCCACCTCCTATCATCAGGCATTAGATGCTCATAAAGAGTGCACAACCTAGATCCTTTGTATGCATAGTTCACAATAGGGTTTGTGCTCCTATGAGAATCCAATGTTGTCACTGATCTGACAGGAGGCAGATATCAGGTGGTAATGTGAGCAATGAGGAACTGCTGTAAATACAAATGAACCTTCACTCGCTCACCTGCCACTCACCTCCTGCTGTGCAACCCAGTTCCTAACAGAACACGGACTGGTACTGTTTCATAACCCAGGGGCTGGGAACCTCTGATTTAAAATCTACTATTTCCCAGACTCATCAATACAGTGGCTGTCAGATGGGATAGGGGTTGAGAGGTTGGGAGAAAAAGTTGAAAGTATTATGAAGTAGAAATTGGTAGTTACAAATACTCACTGGAATGTGAGGTACAGTACAGGGAATATAGTCAACAACATTGTAATAACTATGCATGGTGCCAGGTGCTTCCTAGACTAACAGGGGATCACTTTGTAAATTATATAAACATCTAACCACAATGTTGTATGCCAGAAACTAATATAAAATAATATTGATTGTCAACTGAAATTGAAAAATGAAAATAATAATAAAAAACAAAACCAACAACCAAAAAGAGAATATGGAAAAAATAAAAGCATTATACGTCATTACCAGGTGGGATTTAACCCAGGAATCCAAGGGTAATTTAATCAATGTAGTAACACCATATAGAATAAACGACCAAAACTCTGATCGTCTCAGTTGACACAGAAAAGTGTTTGACAAAATCCAATAGCTTTCACAACAAAAGTATTCCACAAACTAGGAATAGAAGAGAACTGTCTCTAAATTAATTTGTGAAGATTTCACACAGCTAACATCATACTCAAAGGTTAAGGACTGAAAACGTTTCCCTAAGATAAGGAACAAGACGATGATGCCTGCTTTTACCACTGTGGTTCAACATTGTAGTGGGGAGTCTGTCCAAAACATTGAGGCAATAAAAGGTATCCAAACTGGAAATGAAGAAGAAAAATTGTATTTTTTTCAGAGATGACATGTTCATACAAATATAAAATCCTAAACAAACTACCAAAAGTTATTAGATCATCGGTTCCCAATCAGTGGTATACATAACCCTGGGGGTACCTGCTGGGCCATTCAGAGGTATGTGAAAAATAATCAATAATATTGAAAAAACAAGTAAAGTAAAAACAAAATGTGAAACGTTGTTATGGAACAATAAATGTTAAGTTTGAATCATAGTTAATAGAGACACTTCAAAATTAGATCACATTAGAAAATGATGATTTGTGAGGGCGTGGCTATGAACTCTTTCCCCAAACTGCTCTTCTATCAATCATTATGCACATTTTCAGAGCAATACATTTGCAACATTTCGAGAACTTCACCAAACATATGGATACATTCGTAGCCAGACTGTTGGACCAGTTTATTTATTGACTGAATAAAAGTAATTGCATTGTCTTTAATCATGATTCTTTTCAAGTAGTTTTTTTTTAATTTCATGTTAATATAACTTCACTTATTACTTCAGTGATTTTTAAGCATTTCAGTTATAGATCAGTGGTTGAAAACAAGAACAGTTAAAAGAAAAACAAAACTCATTGTGGATCATAACCTATTGCCAAGTACTTTTCAACACATGTCTGCAGCTATGAGTACACCCACACTAGAGGATAGTAGAAAGGCACATGCCTCAGATAATACACAGAAGAAAAGGAAATATTCTGAAGAGTATATTAAATATGGGTTTTTATTTGTGGGAGATGATTACTGTCCTAAGCCTTTATGCATTGTGTGTGGGGAAATATTATCCAAAAGGTTGCATGAAACCCTCTCTACTCATCCAACATTTAGAAACTAAACGTCCTATGTATAAAAACAAAGAAATACTTTATTTTTTACACTTAGAAAATCACCCAACCATTACTTCATACATGATATCAGGAAAGAAAGACAATGAGAATGCATTTGAGGCTTCATACCATATTGCTTATCATATAGCTAAATGTGGTAAAAACCACACCATAGCTGAAGATTTAATTTCTCCTTGTATTAAGGATACTGTTTTTTGTATATATGGGGAAGAACATGTCCACAAAATCAATATTACCTTTCTTTCAAATACCATGTCTCGACGAATTCACGAAATGTCCAATGATGTTGAAGCTGTAGTATAACAGTAGATAGAATTAGAAAAACCAAATTCTTTTTCATCCAGGTCAGTGAAGGTATAGATATTGCTAATTTATCTATTTTGCTCTTCATTGTGAGGTACTTGGGAGCAAACCCTGTTGCTTTGTTACCCATTGACACAGCATACCACGGGCAAAGATATTTTTAATGCAATCAATGGTTATTTCATTGAAAAGAACATTAGTTGGTCAAATTGTTGCGGTGTATGCACTGATGGAGGCAAGTCTATGTCAGGCTGTTTATGGGCCTACACAACTGAATTAAAGAAGTAGCTCTCCATGTACCAGAGTCACTTCTACATTCCTAGACAAAGTCTTGCATCCAAGCCTCTTCCTAGTGAACTGAAAGATGTTTTTGAAGAGGCTGTAAAAGTTGTAAATTTTATTAAGTCACAACCAAGAAACTCCAAATGGTTTAAAGCACTGTGTGAACAAATGAAAGCATTCAAAGTACATTACTTTTGCCAACGAAGGTAAAGTAGCTATCTCGTGGCAAAGTACTTACACAGATGTCTAATCTCAGACATGAAGTTCAGGTATTTTTTTAAGATCATCATTTCCCTCTTGCTTCAAAGTTTCAAGACAGTGATTGGCTTCAAAGTCTTGCATATTTATCAGATATTTTTCTAGAAACAAACAAACACAACTTGGGAATTCAAAACACCTCAATCACTATATTCAAAGTAACTGACAACACTGAGTCAATGATTTAAAAACTGGACTTCTGGAAATTGTGTATTGAAAGAGATCAGCCTGAAGTTTTTGAAACATGGCACAAGGTCTTAACTGAGAATGACTTGCACCTATCCCAAATCGTAAAAGAGAATATTCTAAGTCACTTGGAAGGTCTTAAAGTGTCCTTTCATAAGTACTTCCCTCATTGTAGAAAACAACTGGATTGCAGATCCATTCAATGAATAATTCTTCAAAGAAGGTAAACTATCAATCAATGAAAAAGAGCAGTTTAGAGAAGGGATGGAGTCTCAAATATATGGTGGTGGAAAGAGAACTGACTCTGGGTGATAAACACATAACACAACACATAGATGATATATTGTAGAATTGTACACCTGGAACCTGTGTCATTTTTACTAGCCAATGTCACCCCAATAAACTGAACAATAAAAAGAAAAAAGTAAAAAAGAAATAGACAGTAAGTAGAGTATAAAATTAAAATTTACATTGTGTCACTGATTTTAAAAAAAGAGCGGTTAATTGAACTTTCAACAAATTCTTCTTTAAATTCTAATTTTAAAAGAAAGCATCTTATTACCTTCTGGGGGTAGATAGATGTCAGTGAGGAATACTAACAGCTCAGTAAGAAGGAACTCAAATACCTCTTGTCATTACTGATACTGAACTAGTGGAGAGAGCTTTTTCTTCTTTTTTGTTCTGTTTTGTTTTGTTTTTGTATGTGGGTAGTTCCCTGGCTGGGAATCGAACCCAGGCCGTAGCGTTGACAGCGCCAGCGCCGAAGCCTTAAGCCACTACACCACCAAGGAACTCCCTTTTTCTTCTTATACCTTCACACACACACACACACACACACACACACACACACAAACACACACTGCAACATTTTTTGAGCCTGATTTCAGGAAACTAAGTGCATCAAAGCAAACTCAAGGATCTCACAATGTTTCAATTAGCTTGTGATTTGCATAAAAATTACTGCAGAATTCTCATATTACACAAATAAATATTATTAATAATAAATTAAAAGTTTGCTAAATACTTGATCATCATTATCAATATATTTTATTGCTAAACTTATTGGGGTGACATTGTTTAGCAAAAATTACATAGGTTTCAGGTGTACAATTGTGCAGAGCCACATACAGAATGAGTTCTCATTCCATCAGCATGTACTTGACTCCCCCTCCCTCCTCTCTCACACCTGTTCCAACCTTGCCCTCAGGTAACCACTAAACTATTGACTGTGTCCCTGAGTTTTCGTTCCTTTGCTGCTAGCAGTTTTATATTTCACATATAAGTGAAGTCATATAATCCTTGGTTTTCTCTGTCTGGCTTATTTCACTTAGCATGATGATCTCAAGGTCCATCTACTTTGTTGAAAATGGCAATATTTCGTATTTTCTCATAGCTGAGTAATATTCCATTGTGTACATGTACCTCAGCTGCTTTATCCAGTCATCTATTGAAGGGCACTCTCGTTGTTTTCATGACTTGGCCACCATGAATAGCTCTGCAATGAACATTGGGGTACATAAGTCTTTGGGGACTAAGGTTTTCAAATTCTTTTGGTAGATCCCCAGAAGGGGGATTGCTGGGTCATATGGTAGGTAACTCCATTCCCAATTTTTTGAGGAACTTTTATACTGTCCTTCATAATGGCTGTTCCAAGTTACATCCCCAACAGCAGTGTGTGAGGGTTCCTTTTTCTCCACAGCCTCTCCAGCACTTGTCATTCTTTGTCTTGTTGATAATAGACATTCTAACAGGTGTGAGGTGGTATCTCATTGTGGTTTTGATTCGGATTTCCCTAATAGTTAATGAAGTTGAGAATTTTTCCATTTGTCTGTTGGTAATTTGTATGTCTTCATGAGTAAAGCGTCTATTCAGGTCCACTGCCCACTTTTTTTTATTGTTAGATTTAATTGGGTTGACATTAGTTAACAAGAATTACATAGGTTCCAGGTGTACAATTCTACAGTGCATCATATATGTGGTGAACACATAATGCAACACACTGCCCACTTTTTAATTGGGTTGTTTATTTTTTTGTTGTTGAGTCATACTAGTTCTTTATATATTTTACATATTAATCCCTTATCAGATGCTTTGTTTGAGAATATTTTCTCCCATTTGGTTAGTTGTCTTTTTGCTTTGTTGATGATTACTTTTGCTGTGTAGAAGCTTTTTAGTTTGATATCATACCATTCATTTATTTTTGCTTTTACTTCCCTGGCTTTTGAGGTCCGGTTCATGAAGTCCTCCTTGAGCCTGAGGTTTATAAGTTTAGTACCAATATTTTCTTCTATACAGCTCATTGTTTTGGGTCTTAGGTGGAGGTCTTTAATCTATTTTGAGTTAATTTTGGCATATAATGACAGTTCACAGCTCAGATTCATTCTTTTGCATATGGTTTTTCCAATTTTCACAGTACCATTTACTGAAAAGGATTTCTTTTCCCCATCGCATAGTTTTCACTTCTTTATTAAAAATTATTTGTCCATATATTCTTGGATTAATTTCTGGGTTTTTCATTTTATTTCTTTGGTCTGTGTGTCTGTTGTTCTGCCAATACCAAGCTGTTGTGATTATTGACACTTTGTAGTATAAATTGAAATCAGGGAGCATGATACCTACAGCCTTATTCTTTTTTTATTTTTTTATAAATATATTTTTTTTATTCTTAGTATTGCTTTGATGATTGAAGTCTTTTGTGGTTCCATGCAATTGTGATCATTTCTTTATCTATTTTGTAAAAGTATGTTTGTGAAATTTTCATGGGAATTACATTACATCTGGATATTGCTTTAAGTAGTATGGGCATTTTAACTATGTTAAGTCTTCTGTCCATGAACAGACAGTATCTTTTCATTTCTTTGTGCCCTCTTCAGTTTCTTTTAACAGTGTCTTATTTTCAGTGTATAAATTCATCACATTCTTTGTTAAGATAATTCCCAGGTATTTTATTCTTTTTGTTGTGATAGCAAAAGACATTGATTGTCTCATTTCTTTTTCTGAAGATTCATCATTATGTATATAGAAATGCAATTGATTTTTGTACATTAATTTTACATCTTACAACTTTCCTGTATTCATTTATTGTTTTTAATAGTTTTCTGGTGGAGTCTTTGAAATTTTCTATATAAGCAATCATGTCATTTACAAATAGTGACAATTTGACTTCTTTGCAAATTTGGATACCTTTTATTCCTTTCTCTTGCCTGATTACTCTGGCAGGAACTTCCAGTACTATATTAAATAGCGGTGTTGACAGGGGGCATCGCTGTCTTGTTCCTGATTTTAGGGGAATAGGCTTCAGCTTTTCCCCACTCGGTATGATATTAGCTGAGGGTTTGTCATAAATGGACTTTATTATGTTGAGATACTTTCCTTCTATACCCATTTTATTCAGTGCTTTGATCATAAATGGATGTTGTATCTTGTCAAATACTTTTTCTGCATCAGTTGATATGATCATATGGTTTTATCTTTTACTTTGTTTATGGTGTGTATCACATTGATTGATTTGCATATGGTGAACCATTGTTGTGCTCATGGGATGAATCCCACTTGATCATGGTGTATAATCTTTTTGATGCATTGTTGTATTCTATTTGCTAATATTTGTTTAGGATTTTTGCATCTGTGTTCATCAGAGATATTGGTCTATAGTTTCCTTTTTTGTGTGTTGTCTTTGCCAGGCTTTGGTATTAGGGTAATGTTGGCCTCATAGAATGAGTTGGGAAGTATTGCTTCCTCTTCAATTTTTTGGAAGAGTCTGATGAGGATAGGCATTAATTTTTTTTTTTTTAATGCTTGGTAAAACCCATTGGTGAGATCATCTGGTCCAGAGCTTTTGCCTTTGGGGAGGTTTTAGATGATTGTTTCAAATTCTTTACTGTTGATTAGTCTATTTAGATGATCCAGTTCTTCTTGGTTCAGTCTAGGCAGACTATATGTTTCTAGGAACTTGTCCATTTTGTCAAGGTTGTTAAATTTAGTGGCATAAAGTTCGTCATAATATTTTCCTATGATTCTTTGTATTTCTGTGTTATCAGTCGTAATTTCTCCCCTTTCATTTCTTATTTTGGTTATTTATGTTCTTTCTTTTCATTCTTTGGTTAGCTTAGTCAGGGGTTTATCAATTTTATTCATTTTTTCAAAGAACTAGCTCTTTTTTACATTAGTTTTTCCTACTGTTGTTCTATTCTCAATTTCATTTAGCTCTGCTCTAATTTTTATTATTTCTTTCCTTCCACTGACTTTGTGTTTTTCTGTTCTTCTTTTTCTAGTGATTTAAGATGGAATGTTACAATGTTTACTTGTGATTTTTCTTGTTTCTTAAGATAAGCCTATAATGATATAAATTTCTTTTTTATTACTGCTTTTGCTGCATCCCAATAATTTTGATACATTGTATTTTCATTATCATTAGTTTCTATGTATTTTTTAATCTCTTCTCTTATTTCTTCTTTGATCCAGTCATTTTTAATAAGATGTTTTATCTCCACATATATGTAATTTTTTTCTGCTTTCTTTTTGCAATTGATATCCAATTTCAAAACTCTGTGGTCGGAGAGTACTCTTGGTATGATTCCCCTCTTCTTGATTTTGCTGAAGCTTGTCTTGTGTACCAGAATTTGGTTTTTCCTTCAGAATGTTTCATGTGCACTAGAAAAGGCAGTATAGTCTTGTTGTCAGATTAAGTGTCCGGTAAATATCAATTATGTCCAATTGCAATAACGTATCATTTAAAGTTGATACTTATTTATTTATTTTCTGTATATATGATCGGTGCATGGCTGTTAACGGGGTGTTTAGGTCCCCTATTATAATTGTGTTTTTCTGAGTTTCTCCTTTCAGGTCTGTTAGTAGTTGCTTTGTAAATTTTGGTGCTCCCTGATTGGGGACATATATATTCATGTGTGTCGAATCTTCTTGTTGTGGCATTGTCCCTTTTATCACTGTGAAATGTCTATCTTTGTCTCTTGTTACCTTTTTTTATCCTGAAATCTGTTTCATCAGATATCAGTATGGCAACTCCTGCTTTTCTCTGGTTACCATTTGCTTGGAGTATTGTATCCCATCCTTTCACTCTGAGTCTGTGTTTGTCCTTATGACTGAGGTGTGTCTGTTAGAGAAAGCATATGGATAGGTTTTGTATTTTAATCCAGTCTGCTACTCTATGCCTTTTTATTAGTGAGTTCAGTCAATTTACATTTAGGGTGATGACTGATATATGAGGGTTTCCTAAAGCCATTATGGCCTTCCTCTTTTATTTCTTATTTATTTCTTTCCTATTTATTTTGATTTTTTTTGTTTCAAATCAAATAACTTCCTTCAGTATTTCATGAAATGCCAGCCTTGTGCTGGAGAATTCCCTCGGCTTCTGTGTGTCTGAAAAGGTCTTTGTGCCTCCTTCATAGCTAATGGATAATTTTTCTGGATAACTTATTCTAGGTTGGAAGTTTCTCTCTTTTTATATTTTGAATATTTGATTCTACTCCCTCCTGACTTGTAGAGTTTCTGCTGAGAAGTTTGATGATAGCCTGATGGGCTTTTCTATAAAGTTTATAGTTATTTCTCTCTGGCTGCCTTGAGAATTATCTCTTTGTCTTTGATTTTTAACATCTTCAGTATAATAGGCCTTGGAGAAGATCTTCTGGGGTCCAGGTAGTTAGGAGACCTATTTTCTTCTTGAATTTGGAGTTCCAGATCTTTCCATAAGTTTGGAAAGTTCTCTTCTACTATTTGTTTGAGTATGCTCTCTGCAGAAGTTTGTTTTGTACCTTCCTCTAATCCTATTATTCTAATATTTTTTTTCTAATGAAGTCAAATTGTTCTTGTAAGGATCTTTAAGTTCTTTTGACTCTGAAGTCTCTATCTTCTTCTTTCTGTCTTGTTTCCATGTTCTTATCTTCTATATCACTAATTTTTTGCTCTATCTGGTTGGTTCTGTTTCCTATAGTAGTTAGTTCATTTCTCAGTTCTTTTATTGCCTTGTTTAACTCTCAAATTTCCATTTGATTATTTTTTTATATTTTCAATTTCTTTGCTAAAATGTTCCTTTTGTTTATGGATTTTCTTCTGAAATCATTCATCTCAGTCAGGGTGCTCTACCAATATTGTTTTAGTTCTCTTAGTGTTTTAAGAACTGTAGCCTTGTATTCTGTGTCATTTAGATTATATATTTCCAGATGTATAAGTTCCTTTTCTGGAGATTTTTCATTTTCTTTCTGAGAAGATTTGATTCCTAAGGTACTCATTGTATTGGATGTGCTTCTTTTTCTGGGCATGAGGGCTTTTCCTGTGGCAGATAGATAGAGGTCTTTCTTCTTTCCCTTCCCAGTTGTATGACTGTATTGTCTTCCAATATTTTTCTATTGATTGCAGCTAACTATAGAGCATACACTAGGTGACCCTGGGAGGTGAGCTTTGGGAGAGAGTGTGGAGAAGCAGCTAGGCTCGGAGTCTCAGAGTCTTAGGATTCTGCTTGAGTTTGGGGATTGTGCAGTTCCTTCGTTTCCTGTGGCAGCCCTCTTGGTTGCTGATTCCACTGCAGGACTAGTCTGTTCATCAGGGGGAATTGGGAGGAAGGTGGTGTGTGGGCCTTTGCAAGGCAAGTGGCAAGTGGGCTATAATCACATTGGTAGGGGGTCTAATACTCACTCTTCAGCCTTTCTGCCTTCTTCTGGGACTGCATTTCACCCATGACCATGATTCAGTGTTTCACTGTTTCCATGGCAGCCAGCTCTCAATTTCAAACTCTCTCAGGCCTGACCCAGGAGGGATGCTGTAGCTAGGGGACATATTCTCACCTATGGCTGTTCAGATGCTTTGTTCTGTCTCTGACCCACCCACTAGGCAGTGCTCCATGTGGGGTCAGCGCTGCTGTTTGGTCCAACCCACCCACAGTCTCAGAGAGTTTCAGCCACTTCACCCCGACTCCTTTCATCACTAGGACCCCCACCCACCCACCCAGGATCACGTTGCCAGTGTCCCCTGGCTCCCCACTAGTTCATTCAGTCAGCTCCAGTGAGGTAACCATTTGTAGCTGCCTGTTTCCACTCCGCTCTGCTCCCTCCCTCCTTTCCCATTTGTCCCCCTTCTCTGACCTTCAGGTGTTTTCTTGTGATGCATGTATCTCTTCGCTGAGACTGTGCCACTCGGTGATTCCTGTGTTGGATCCCAGTCGTTTAATCGTGTTTTCCAAGGAAAGGGACTAACTTCATTTTGGTGCATGGGTGCATGGATCCCCTCTCTGATCACCATCTTGCAAGTCTTTGTTATCAATATTTAACTGTGTTACAAATATTGTAAAATTAAACCTGTGGTTTGTACTTTTAGTGTAGTAATTTTTATTTCCTAATTTATTATCTCATTTCCACTATTTTACATTCAGATAGGCACTGAACAAAAGTGTCAGTATTTTTTAAACAGCTGTTTTAAAAAGAAGGGGTACAACTTACAGAAATGGATTTAAAAGGGGAAGAGGTTGGAAACCACCTGATTAGATAAATAAATGAATTCAACAAAGTTGCAGAATACAAGATCAACAGACAGAAGCCCATTGTATTTCTATACACTCATAAAAAGCAATCCAAAAATGACCTTAGTAAGAACATTCCATTTACAAGAGCATCAAAAATAATTAAACAAAATGTTTTATTTAACCAAGGAGGTACAACATTTTTACACTGAAAACCACAAAACACTGCTGAAATAAATTAAGAAAGACTTAAATAAATGGAAAGATATACCATCATTATGGATTGGAAGATTTAATATTGTTAAGATGGCAATATTACCAAAAGCAATCTACAGATTCAATTGAATCCCTATCAAAATCCTAATGGACTTTTTTTTGCAGAAATGAAAAAGCTGATCATAAAAATTCATATGGAAATGTATGAGACCCTGGAGAGCCAGACTAATATAGAAAAAGAAGAACAAATTTTGAGGACTTATACTTGTGTATTTCAAAACTTCCCACAAATCTACAGTAATCAAAATAGTGTGATACTGGCATAAGGGTAGACATAAAGATCACTGGGATAAAATTGAGGGCCCAGAAATAATCTCATATACCTATGGTCAATTGATTCTCAACGAGGGCATCAAGATCATTCAATGGGAAAAGAATAGTCCCTACAACAAATGTGCTGGGACAACTTGCTATCCACATGCACCAAAATGAAGTTGGACCCTTTCCTTACACCATACATAGACATTAACTCAACATGGGTCAATAATCTAAATATAAGAGCTAAACCCATAAAACTAGAGGAAAATATAGGGGTAAATCTTCGTAACCATGGATTTTGCAATGGATTCTTAGATGTGACACCAAAAGCATGAGTAATACAAGAAAAATGGATAAATTAGACTTCATCAAAATTAAATATATATATATATATATATATGCTTTATTTTTTTTAGCTTTTAAAATAATTTTTATTTTTCAATTACAGTTGACATGCAATATTATATTAGTTTCAGGTTTACAACATAGTGATTATACTTTATGTAACTTACCAAATGATCACCCCAATATGTCTATTACACATCTGACACTATACATACTTATTGCAATAGTATTGAATATATTCCCTCTGCTGTACTTTATTAATTGATAGTTCAGCAATATCCTTGGTGTTCTTTTTGGAGCACACTTTCTTATTTTTTACAAACTGGTTATCAGTCTAACCAGTTTGTAAAAATATATATATATATATATGCTTTAAAGAACACCATCCAGAAAGTGAAAAGACAACCTGCAAAATGGGAGAAAATATTTGCAAATCATATATCTGACAAGGGTCTATTATCCATATATATAAAGTACACTTACATATCAACAATAAAGTGACAAACTACCCAATGAAAAAATAGGCAAAGAACTTGACCAAACATTTCTGTAAAGACAATAAGAATATGAAAGGATGCTCAACTTTACTAGTCATTAGAGAAATGCAAGTCAAAACAACAATAGGAGGTAACAATTTATACCAACCAGGATGGTTATAATCAAAATGTCAGACAATAACAAAGATGTGGAGAAATTAGAACTCCTATACATTGTGTGTAGGAATGTAAAATGGTTCAGTTAATATGGAAAAGGCAGTTTCTCAAGGAGTTAAACTTAGAATTACCATGTGATCAAACATTCCATTCCTCTGTATATACTCTAAAGAATTGAAAACAAGTATTCAAACAAATACTGGGATATGAATATTCACAGCAGCATTGTTCACAGTGGCCAAGAGGTGGAAACAACTGAAATGTTCATCAATAACTGAATAAGTAAACAAAATGTGGTGTATACATACAAAGGAATATTATCTATATAAAAAAATAAAGTACCAATACATGCTATAATGTAGAAGATATATACTATAAGATTCCATTTATGTGAAATATGCAGAATCTGTAAAGTCATTGAGAGAAAAAGCAGAATAGTAATTGCCTGGCACTAGGAAATGGCTGCTTAATAGGTATGATGTTTTCTTTGGAGTTATGAAAATATTTTGTAACTAGGTAGAAGTGAATTTTTTTACAATATTGTGAATGTACTAATGTCACTGAAATACACTTTAAAATGATTAAGTTTATGTTCTGTGAATTTTACCTCAATAAAATTAATTTTTCTCAGTAAAATACAAATTAAGATGGCAGGAATAAGAGTATTAATCATTGTTAAAGTAATAACAAAATTCCTGAAAAAATTATCTTAAATTTGATTGACATACATACATTTTTATTTATAAATAGTGTGGATATCTTATTTCTCAGAGATACACCTAAGCCAAAATAACAGAATATGATTGAAAAAAAGTTTAAAAATACAAGCACATACATACACACAAGAGCACACACATACACACCAGGTAATCGTTAACCAATCCAAATTACAAGTGGCAATAGAATTCCAAACAAAGGCACTAGTCTGGATAAAGAGATATCTGCTTCCGCCACAATTATTTAGTGTTGTTTTGAGGCATAAATGTTAGGAAGAAATATAAAGCTACTCTTATATACAGATGTCATGACTACCTAGAAAATACAATAGAATAAACTGGGAAACTGCTAGACCTAATAAAAAGTTTTGTAATGATGATCAAAAATAAGGTGAATGGTAAATATTAATCATTTTTGTATATGACAGCAACCAATTAAAAATGTAATGGATGGAAAGAGAACTGATTCTGAGTGATGAACACACAATGAAACACATAAACGATGTATTGTAGAATTATACACCTGGAACCTAAGTAATTTTTGCTAACCAATGTCACCCCAATAAAGTTAACAATAAATTTAAAAATGTAATGGAAAACATCTCATTCACAAAAATAAAAAGTATCCATTACTCAAGAATAAACTCAAGAAAGGCCAAAGATCTATATGAATTAAAAAATTAAAAATTTCAACTGAACTAAAAGGAAAAATCTGCATAAAGAGGCATACTTTATTCCCCCATGGCAAGACTCAATGTTGTAAAAATGTCAGTTCTCCCCAAACTAATGTATAAATTCAATCCACTCCCAATAATTTCTTCAACTGTATTATTTATAGAACTGATCATATATTTTATTTGTATAGTTAATTTCTTCTGAAAATAAAATAAAAAGGAAGTACTTGCCAAGTATCTATATTAAAATATGATTGATATTAGAGTAGAAAATAAACCATTATAAACAAAAATAACAATAATAATAACTAGCACTTATACAGCACTTTGTACATTCAACGCAGGGTCCTAATGTTGCATTGGTTACAATTAATCATAAAAATAATCTCTCATCACCCCCTACAGATTTGGAAACTGAAACACTGAAAGATTAAGTGATTTATTCAATGTCATATGGTTAAAAAATAGTAGGCTTGAAATATTCACCAAATGTTCTGGCTCCAGAGCCTCAACTTTTGACCATTATGTTTAGCTATCACTTTGCTAATATTATCAAATAGAAAGTTTGTGTTGGGGTATATACACATGAAAATTTAATGTAAGATGAAGGTGTCATTTCAGATAAGTGGGGAAAGGATGAACCATTTATTAATAGTGGAAGTAAAATTGGCCATCCATTTGGAAAAAGTTAAAATTAACATCCTACCTCATTTCATAGCCCAAAATAAATTTCAGATGGCTTAAATATATAATTAAAGGAATGTACTGACAAATTTATGTTAAAAAGTAAACTTATATGTAGATCAAAAACAAGTTATATAACAGTCTTGGAGAAATATTTACAATATATGTGTATATGCCAGAGTTAGTGTCTGAAGCCACCTCCTTTAAGAAAAGGCAAAGGATAGTAACAGACAATTTATTAAAAGTATCCAAATGGACAATAAGTTTATTTTAAAAAGCTCAACCTGACTATTAATCAGGAAAATGAGAAAAAATTGGAGGAAATTAAAAGGATTAAGAACATCCAGCAATGATGATGACATAAAGGGAAATGAGCACTCCCTCTTGCTCTCGGTAGGAATGTAAACTAGAAAGTCTTTTTGGATGGCAATTCTGCAGTATCTGTAAAAATTTTAAATGTGTATTCATTTTGACCTAAGAGTCTCACTTCCAGGAATCTATTCCATAGACATATTTGTAAAGATATATGAGATTGTGAATGCAACATTCTTAGTAATACTATAAAACATACAAAACATATATCAATAGTTAAATAGTTATGTTGTATCTACATGATGAAATATTGTGCAGTCATTAAAGTAATAAGATTTATAAGTACTGACAAGAAAAGATGTTTGTGAGATATTGTTAAAATTTTTAAAGCACATTGAAGAATATTATGTGCTCTTTTCTTTTTGGGAAAAAGAAAATAGTCTGAGTGAATGTCTGTGTGTGTATACAAAACATTTGAAAGGTGACTCAAAGCAATTGTACTGAAGGAGAAAGGGATAGCTTGAGAACAATGGCATTGGAAGTATGAGGACAGACAAAGTATTTGCAAAAAACACTGGAAAATGTATGGCTAGAGAACCAAAAGGAAAACCAAAAATGAAGTATAATGGAAGCAAAAGGAGAAGAGTTTGAAAAGTATGACATCAACAATGCCAAAGAAAAACTTTTTATGGAATTTAGCCACCTGTAGCTCATTTGCTTAACCTTGGCAAGTTCTCCTTCAGTAGAATGCTATAGGAAAATGAGCTGGGATTAAGAAACGATCTGGAGATGAAGAATTAGAGAAAGTGAATGTAAACAATTTCAAAATGTTTGGCAGCAAAGCAAGAAGATGTATAGGTTGAGAGCAAGAGAGGAAGGTGGAAGACCTAGCTAAATCAACCTCTTGAATACTTTTTTGGAAAAAAATTAGGGTATAAGTCATAAGTCACAAACTGATTAAACCTACAGGTGTCAGGCAGATAGCCTAAATTAGAAGCAGATTGTATGCAAAGCAATATATAGCAAGGGACACTGAATCCAGTTGTGGAGGTCAATAAAGTAGTGATCTTCTGATTTTTCAGTAAACACACACACACACACACACACAAACAGGACTACTAGCACCATGCAGACCAATGTTGTGGATCAAACAAGTCTTAAAGGCAATACCTAGAGTAACTGCTAAGAAACTTATACAAAGACATATATGCTTAATAGCAGTAAAAATAAATCAGGATGTAATTCTAAGAAATGTTCAAGTAACCCACAGGGAAGCAACAAAATAAAAACAGAGGAAAGAGAGGAAACAAACGGAACACAAAAAAATTAATTGGCAGACTTAGGTGCCAATTTATCAATAAGTAGTTTAAGTGCAAATGGTCTAAATTTAAAAAGAAAAGAGATTGTCAGATTAGATAAAACAATGTCGAGACCTAATTGTTTACTGTCTAGAAACTTACTTTAAATATAAAAGCACAAACAGACAAAAAATTAAAAGATGGACAAAGGTGTACCATGTGCATTAATCACTACAAAGCTGGAGGGGCTCTATTAATATCAAACAAAGTAGGCCACACAGCAAAGAATTTGTCTGGGACTAAGAGGTACAATTCAGAATAGTAAAGAGAATGATGTATCAAGAAGATGTAAGAATCCTAATCCATTAACACAGCTTCAGTACATGAAGCAAAACTTGATCAAGCTGAAAAGAGAAGTAAACAGAGTATTCCATAATCTAACCCAATCTAACTTTCCAGGTTTATTTCCTACTTAACCTATGCTACATGCACACTAAATGCCTTACTGTTTCTCAAACATGTAACAGATTTTCCCATCTCAGTATCTATACAGATCCCTAGGCCTCAAATGCCTTCTACCCCATTACCATGCCCCCAAATTCTCATATTTCAAGGTCAGATTTAAATGCTAGTTCCTCAAAATGTTTTCTTTACAACAGATAAAAATCTCTCCTTCCTCTGAAATCTAACTTCAATGCAGTATATGCTTTTCTCAAAGAATTATAATGACAAGTCAGACAGAAAAAAAATTGAGAACCATAGATTTCATTCATATGGGAGATATAAAACTGAAAGCAACAAATGAACAAGACAAACAAATAAAAATTCATAGACACAGACAACAGTTTAGTGGTTACCAAAGGGTAAGGGAGAAGCGGTGGTAGAAGAGGGTAAAGGGAGTCAAATAAGTGGTGATAGAAGGAGAACAGACTCTGGGTTGTGAACACATAATGGAATACATAGATGATGTATTATAGAAGTATATACTTGAAACCTGTGTAATTTTTCTAAACAATATCACCCCAATAAATTAAATAAAAATTTAAAAAAGAATTATATTGAACTGTTTACAGGTTCATCTCCTGACGACTGGAGCTCTGTCTTATTCATTGCAATATTCCTAAAGCCTAATTCTAACATAGTGCCACTAAATAAATGTTTTCTAACAGGAGCAAACTTAACAAACTTTATCAGAGGAAAGTCATAGTTGAGGAGGAGTATTAGTTATAATCAAGCTTGAGATGTGTTCCAGTTTTACTCATTCATTTATTCATTTGTCCAGACCTATTTTCCTCCTTCCGGCAACACTTATTGGGCACCCACTATAGCCCAAGCCCCGTGCTAATTAATAATCATCATTCCAACATTAAACGATTTTCAAAAGCACTTTCATATCCATTATTTCCTGTTTTCCTTACCTTTGAAATAATTATCAAGAAGTGCTGGTATGCCTTTGCTACAACATAGAAGGCCTCATTTTATTTCTTAAACATGAGACAAGTAATGTATAAAGACATCTTTTGGCCATTTTAAAGCACTATTTTGACCTTCAGTTTGCTTCCCATTGGGAACAGTCTAAGCAGCTAGTTATTATGCCTTTTGGCTCCACATACATTCTCCCCTTTTTACTATTTCAGCACCAGTCTACAAATCTGAGCTGCAGTCTACATAATATGTAACTACATATCATACTGGCATGTAACTGTAGTCGATTATGTTAACTTTTTGCTTTTATTCACCACCATTCTGGACATCACATGGAAAAAATTATAAAGTCATAGATCGGAGGAATTTTCATAATGCCATGGCTGATATTTTAGTAATAGCTAGATACATACTGAAAAATGTAAGACTCTAACTAAGGACCCACGACATGAACCTACAAAAAGGGATGATTAGTTTCTATGTACACATTTGAGTGTACAAAGCCACAAAATTGGAGGTCCAATTGTAAAGATAACTACAGAGATTGTAGAAAAAGTAATCTGTAATCTATCATTACATTTGCATTTAATTTCATTTCTGCGGTTCCTTTCATACTGTTTAAATGAATTAATTTTTTAAATTTTAACCACTTTTTACCAAAATAAAAGTCAAATAATTTTGTTCAAGATAAAACAATTGAAGAAAGGATGTAGATTCAGGAAAGGGGAAGTCCAGAGAGAAGAGTAAATATAAACTCCCAAGTTGGGCATTCATATGTTTTTATAGCCCCCTGGCTACAGGTAAGGTCGAGAATTACTACCTTAAAATAGTGCTATTCAAAAGTTCAAGTGTGTGCAAATTACTCAGGTGATAAAAAAGTAAATTCTGATACAGTAATTGTAGAATGGGGCCTTAGATTCTTCATTTCTAACAAGCTCCCAGGTGATTCTGAAACTCAGGTTTCATTGACATAATTTGGGGAGCAAGGCCTTAGAGAAATCCTCCATGATATATGAAAGGAGACACATATAAGGATGCTCATTAGAGTCCTGTTTGTATTAGCAGAGAGGAATTAAAGAACATCTTAACTGTCTCTTAGTATTATAATTGATAAATAATCTGTAGACTTCCATAAAATAGAGGACTATTTGATAGCTGAAATTGATAAACTAGAGTTACGATGTATAACATGAATAAATATTTAAAAACAAGGTGATGATTAACAAAAGCAAGTTTTGGAATATAGTTTGATACCTCTCAGGTATATTAAAAACACTCAATACAATATTATATTATGTATAGTATATAGATCTATACCTATATATGTAGTTAAATTTTTCTACTTTCATGGGAATGATACACAGTAATTTTAGTAGAATACTTACCCTGGGGAGTAAGAGGAAAGAGATAAGGATGTAAAATACTCTTTATTTGTCAAGTGGAAGGAAGATCAGAAAGAACTTAGCTCTTAATCATATTTTCTGTAAGTTAGTGTCTGTTATATCTGGATGATTTGTTACATTTTTTTTTCTTCCTAATATGTTTGAAGTATTTTGTTATTAAATTTTTTAAATATCTAGGGCTTTGTTGAACTTTAATTCTTGTCAGATGCTACTGTGAGAAAAGACTCTGGTCTCAGTAATAGCAACCTTCTTGTGAAATAAATTACTGCATTCTCTTCCTTGTGTCTTGTCATGCTCAGCTCCATTAAATCAGCAAATAAAAGAAATTAAAGTTTGAGAAGCACCTTAGAGTAGTTCTTCTTAAACTTCAATCTCTGTCCTTAAAAACATAACCCACAAAGTATACCTTTACTCATTCATTTACTTCCTTCAACTCTAGTATTGAAAGTTTGATGAAATGAAATAAAACCAAGGTTTGAATATCTGTCAGCAACTAAAAGTCTAGCCTTGGACAAGTCACTTAAGAAATCTAGTGGGTTAGGGAGGGGGGAAAGGAAAGGGGAGGGGGTGGGAGAGGAGGGGGGGAAGCTAAATATAAGGTGATGGAAAGAGAAGTCACATAGGTGGTGAACTGATTATACAACAAGCTGACAATGCACTGTAGAATTGTATGCCTGAAACCTATGTAATCCTTGCTAACAGATGTCACCCTAATAAGTCTAACAATAAAAATGAATTTAAAAAAAAAAGAAATCTAGGTAGTTCTCAAATTCCTCATCTAGAAAAGATCAAATTTTTAGCCTAATACATGTATGTGGAGAATTGATGAAAATCATTATGTTTACTTTAAAAAGTAATGAGTTAGTGAATTCTTGTTTCATACACAATCAACTTTTGTTCAACTTTCTCCTTTTCATCTGTACTCCTTTCAATAATCTTTCTCTCACTTTCGAATACTCATGTTCTTGTCTTGCCACCCCTGGGAACAGTTCTCATCATGAAGATGTACTGTTAGCTAGCTATCAATGGTATTTTTCCTAAGTCTGTAGACTATCACTAATAGAATAAATGCCTTGAAGGCATAACCTAAAGGGAAATATCAGTGTACTGGTATTTGCACTTCAAGTCAAACTTAACAAACTTATTGCCAACTATTTTCTTTATGAAGCTATTGCCTTTTGTTTTCCTATTACTTCCTGGTTCTATCCCAAAACTGTTAGACATAAGCATTTCCATGGTAACCCACTAACCACTTAATTCTAGGGACTCATCTCCCTGAATATTTAAAAATTCCCAATCTGCATATGGAGTCAGATGGTCGTGTCTTCCTGCTTAACTATATCTGATGTGTGGCTGGGTTTTTATTTAGAGACAAGATCATATAGGGAAGGCAAGAGACAAAATTAACAATAGCCTTTTTAAAGAACTGACAAAAGCTAGAGCTTATTATGTTAGAATCCTCTATAACTCCCATTCTTGAGAATCACTTGGGAATCAGCTTCTCAGTTTTAAAGGCAAAGCTTATCAGAGATGGGGCTCCTAATGAAAAACAAAAGTGAAATGAAAAACTTCTCAAAAACTTGTACTGTAACTACTCAATGAAAAAAAAAAAAAAACAAAAGAAAAAAACACCTCAACAAGAATTCCAAGGCTAAGGCCAGATTTGTCAATTCAAAACAAAAAGAGCCAGGTTTTGGTCTGGATCTGGCTAACAAAATGCCTTCTCCTAGAACTCTGAAGACTCATTTGTCTGTTCAGATGCTACTACCTTCCTTCTGGAAAGAAAATTCAAAGATTATCTATGTGGCTAGAAATGCCAAGGACCGCCAGATGCCCTATTACCATTTCTGAAGAGTGAATAAAATGGTGCCTGACCTTCATACATGGGAGGACTATGTTGAGACATACAAAGCCGGAAAAGTGCTGTGGGGCTCCTGGCATGAGCATGTAAAGGGATGGTGGGATGCAAAAGATAAGCACAACATTCTCTACCTCTTCTACAAGGACATGAAGGAGAACCCAAAACAAGAAATTTAGAAGATATTGAAGTTCCTGGAAAAAGACATACCAGAAGAAATTCTGAATAAAATCATCTATCACATCTCCTTTAATGTAATGAAGCAAAACCTAATGTCCAATTATATCACTTTGCCTACCAGTATCATGGACCACTCTATCTCCCCTTTTATGAGAAAAGCGATGCCTAAGGACTGGAAGAACTGTTTTACTGTGGCTCAGAAAGAAAAATTTGACAAGGACTCCCGTAGGGAGCGCATGAGCCAGAAGCCAGGTCCTTTGAGAAAACAGGTTTTAGCAAGGCTGCCTGTGTGCTTGGAGTCCACAGTTCAAGGGCTTTGCAAGGCAGCCCAGAGCTGGCTGCACAAGGACACTACTCGGGATGTGGTTTCTGGCTTGGGTGGAAAAATATGACATTGTGAGCAAGGTTGTTTGGTCTCTGGAAATGATTTGAGACATAACTTGTGGCCTGCCTGCCTTGAGGAGAATAATAATAATATAATCAGTAATGCCTTAGCAACATGTACCAAAATATTGATTAAATGCAGGTGTCTGTAACTATTGTCCCAGTTAAGATGTACTTTCCAGTCTCGCTTTGCTGATTTACCCCGATGATCTCGCTTGTTTTGCCCACCCTATAAAATAAACTTGCTGCTGCCAGATGGGGTCTCTGTGTCTCCATCAGAGCGCAGAGAACCACCCGGTCCCAGCTTTTCTGTCTGTGTCTGTGTCTGTGTGTTTATTTCTTCATTTCCCATCGCCTCCCCTCCGGTTCACCTGTTCACCCGCACAGGTCGTGGCAGACTACCAGAAGAAAATGGCAAGAAGCACGCTGACCTTCCACACAGAGATCTGAGAGCAATGGGAAATCCATCAGGACTTTCTTACTAGATTTTAGACATTTGAACCTTCTGATGAAGAATGTGTAAAACAATGCACTCTTTCTTTAACCCTGAGCTTTTGTATGCTATCTGTAGATTCTCTGGTACTATGCTATACTTCATCAAAATGTGATCAAATCCTGGGTAGAAGTTTAAAATTAAATTACATGATCATTCACATAGACACTTACCATATCATAATGTACTCACCTATACTAAGGCAAAATAAACACATGACAACTCCATGCTTAGTCTAAAATAGCCTACCCTCCCAGAGACAAAATTCATGAAAAGAGATAATTAAATAAGAGTAAACTTTCAACATAAGAGAAAGTGAACAAGAGAGGCAAAGCACATGAAAAACGAGCACTAGGAGAATGTGAAAGTTTTTATTCCTACCAGTCAAGAATGAGGAGCAGAGGATGGCCCAACTCTTAAGAGATACAAGGTTATGAGGTGCAGAGGATGAATGAAGAAGAGAAGCCAGTGAGCTGTGCCTGACCCAGGTGGTCTCAAACTGAGGACAGTCTTAAGACCAGAATAGCCAAAACTGGGCAATATGTGATGGGGAGCATAGGATAAACAACAAACATTTTACTTCTGTGTCAACACAAGGCTGGAAACAGAGAAAGATTTTATATTTCAGATAGGCTTCAGAGAGAGAGAGAGAGATCTACTCCTTAAATTAGCACAAGGAAAATAAAATTAAATACCCGAAACCACATGCACTTTAAGGAAAACTCAGCTATTACATCTCTGAAAAGAATCTCATTTTATGCCTCTTAAAATGAGGCTCCTAGAGAAATTGTCAGAATTATCAGGTTGTTTGGCTACACATGCAATTGTGTTCTGCTTCTTCTTTTTTATTAAAATCTGCCTCAGGAAAGTGTCTACCTTCCTGAAGTAGACACAAGTTGTCTACCCATTTACACAAGTTGTGCAAAGTTCAGTGCATTATTTTAAAGGCATATCAGGAAAGCACATTGCAGTGGTACTTTGCTGTGCAACTCAGTCATACAATACAGAAAGTTATTTACTTCACTCAGTAACAAAAGAATACCTTTTTGCATTCTTTCATCTTTCTACTTTCTAAGATAAGCATATAAATCATTAAACACATAATAAATAATCTAATAGGCTATAATTTGTATGCAAAGTGCTGACTTGTACTGAGGATAGATATAGTGAACTGAACCAAGGTGATTAAATAGCAAATACATTTTTACCAGTAAATACCCATACCAAATATCTTTAATTTACATTCTTGCAGCTACCTAAACTCAGATAGCAAACATATAACAACTCCGTTTCTGTGTACAATATGGCCCAGTGTGTAATGGTGAGACTATAGGCAATGTGTTGAGTTTACAACTAGGCGAAACTTGCCCTTCTTTTATAAACTGTAAAATTATTTTTATTGTAATTGCAAAATAAATTTCATTCTTATATTTTTCATTAAAAAACTCAACAATATTTTTGGTAAAGATCTACAAAAATAAATCTGTATATCAAGAAAATCTTTTGGGGACCATAGCAGGAACAGAGGATCTGGACTCAGGAAGACCAGCATTCTACCCAGGACCTTTCCACTTACTAGTTTCCCCATTGCATCAAAACTTAAGCTCCCTGAACCTCATTTTCATCAACTATTAAAATAGAAATCCCACCACCTCCTTTTAGGGTTTCTGTGAGGATTCTTCATTCGATCTCTCTCAATTGCCTCTGCCAGCTCTTCTTCCACGTGACCATTACATGGCCTCTGGGCTGTCTCCTGACTGTTCCTCTTATAATTATTCTCTTCCCTCTAGGGGAGTTTCATTCATCCCCATGACTTCAATTACTGTTATGTATACGATTGCCAAGTATTTCCAACTCTGAAAGTTCTGAGCTCCAGACCCATATATCAATTTGGTTATTTGACATCTTCACTTAGGTGTCTCAAATACACCTCAATGTAATATGTCCAATACTGAAATCAAAATGTCTCCCTCCTTTTCCTAAACATATTTCACCTGCAGTCCTCCCAATCTTGGTAAATGGCTCCATCATACACCACATCCTATTATTAATAATTATAGCTTCTAAATGTATTTTATTTATTTACTCTTCTTCCTGGCTCCATTATTATTTCAGAGGTCCAAGCACCATCATCTTTTATCAGGACCATCTCAAGAGCATATTACCTGGTCACCTTGCTTTCATTCTTGTCCCTCTAATTAATTCTTCACACATTACAGTGTTCTTTTTTACAATGTAAATCAGAACCATGTCACTCATCTACTTCCATTTCACTTAGAATAAAGACCAAATTTGACATATATGTGGCCTACTGGATTATCTACAACCTGAACATTGCCTACCTCTCCAGTTCTGTTGTCATTTTACCCTCCCCGACTTTTTTCATTCCAATCTTACTGGATTTTTCTCATTGCTTGACACATACTATGTCCCTCCAACTAGGGCCTCAGCATATTATTTTCTTTCTACCAGCACATAATTTCCTCACAAGCCCATTTCACCTGGATAACCCTATTCTTCCTTCTGGCCATAGTTTAACTCTTTCGCTGCAACATTCGGATACAGCTGACTGACTATTTCCACCTGCTGACTGTAGTGATTGAGTTTACCCCACGAGCTCAAAAAACTGAATGAATAATGATAAGAAAGTTTTATACTTTAATGTAATCATTTATTTTAATAAAATATACCACTTTAACTATATTTACTTAAAAATATAAATACTGTAATTATTGTAAAATTATTATTCAGTGTGAAACTCTTTCAAGGACTTTTCTCCATTTACAAGATTGTTAAGTTTTCCTGTGACTTGCACTATCAAGAACAAAGATGTTTTGTATGTCATATTGTATGACATTTGCTAATAAATTTTATGTCATCAATGTCATTAGATTCTAATTTATCTATACTTAAATCTAATTGATGACACTTAGCATGTTTTGAGTATTTTTTGCTAAAATTCAATATAATGGTAAATTTATTACCACAAAACAAAAATATACAAAGCAACTCAAATTTTATTATTAAATGCATAAAATAGTCAAATATCAATTTTTTATTTTTTTGTGCCTTTTTGAAAAAAAAGAACACCTGAAGTCAATTAACTCAGTGAAATGGTTAAACTTCACTTCCCCAGGTAAACACTTATTTCTTCCACCTCAAACAATGCCAGGTCCCCTCTCCTTTAGTTTCCACAGAATCCTATGCTGCTGCTTCATGGAACTTAGCACACAGAAAATGATTTAACCTACAAAATTAACATTTTCTCCACTCTCAAAAGACTAAGCTCCAGGTGGGCAGGGATTTTTGCCTCCTTTTGAACAGTGTTCCCAATGCCTACCACAATTCCTGGAACAGAACTGGAGTTCGATAAATATTTGTGGGCCTACTTCAACAGCCTTGTAATCATCATTCCTACCTCTATTTTTTCTCCTTTCAATCTTCTTGATAAGGTGCAAATCTGAATAAAACAATTAGGTACTCATCCAATGCCTTTAGGATAAAGGCCACACTACTCAACATGACATAGATTACTCATATTATCTGATCTGCCAATTTAGGCTCATCTCCCCACAATCCCTATTCCCACACAAGGTTCCATGCTGAACTATTTGCATTTCCACAAACTCACCATGCTTTCTATCACTTCTTTCTCTCTGCACATTGTCCCCTTTGCCTAGAGAGGTTCCCTTCATGTTCCTTTGTCTGGGTAACTTCTAGTTTCCTTCAAATATCAGCTTTAGAAATTATTTCCTCTAAAAGCTTTCCCTGGCCCCCCAAGATTGTGTTAGGCATACCACTCACACCTCTCATATACTTCCATAGGATATACTTACATTATCAAAGTGTGTGTCACTCAGTATTGCAACCAACTTTCTATACATATCTTCCTCAACAGACTAAATTCCTTAAGAACAAGGGCTATATTTTATTTACTTTTGTATACTGAGTACTTGGCAAGGTAACTAGCACAAATAAAGTGAAATATTTTTAATGAATTACTTTTCTCTTCTTAATATTCTAAAATCCATACCTCTCTCTCTACTCCTATTACTACTATTCTAGTTCAGGCACAATTTTTCACCTATTCTACTGCAGCAACCCCTTAACTGATACCTACCCCTAAGTGCACCTTCTATGCTAATGACTGGAAGATCTTTCTAAAAACTGAATTCGAATATAGCATCCCTTTGCTCAAAATCCTCAAGGGTTGCAACCACTCATAAAGTCTAAATTCCTTAGCATGGCACACATGATTGGTAATATGAAATAATCAATATGTGATGCTCAGCAAAGTGTCTGTCACACTAAAACTGCTCATAATTGTTAGGCACTGTATTAGTAAGCTTTTGTTGCAACAATAAACAACCCCCATTTCTCATTGGTTTATAACAACAAATAAACATTTGTTGCTATTTTGAATAACAGACAATCTTCAGGTCAGCTGTGGTTTGGTGGAGCTCATTTGGGCTCAGGTTCAAATATGCTTTAGGTGTCTCTCATTCTGTGACCCAGGCAGAATAAACAGAAGCTACCTGGGAAAATGTTTTTTTACATAAATGGTAACAGGAACACAAGAAATCAAATCAAACTATGCACAGATATGTAAAACCTCTACTGGGACATGACATATTTCTCATTCGCTTGCATTGCCTTGGCCACAGCTTGTCACACGGCTCAACCCAAAGCAAATGGGTCAGGAAAATATAGTGCACCCACTGAGTGGCATTGCAAAGTCACATGGTAACAGGCATGGATGAAAAATCCTAATAGAGGAAGCAGAGTTGTTGGGAACATTTTAATCCACCAGAGCCTCCACAAACTTACTCCTATCTACCTTTGTAGTTTCATCTTCTGCTACTTCTGAACTGGAAATTTAGGCTGCAAAAATGCTGTGGGAGGTATTCTCCAAATATAGGCTCCCTATGATGCACGCCTCCTGTTATTGGTGTCCTTGTATAGGCCCAAACCCTTGAACCTAGGTGGACGTGTGACTCATTTGTCACCAACATAAAACAGTAGAAGTGGCATGGCATGGCTTCTAAGCTAGGACACAAGAAGTCTGTTAGCTTTTGTTTTGTTGTTTTGTTTTATTTTGTTTAGTTTTGTTTTGTTTTTGTTTTTGTTTTTGTTTTGTGTGGTTCCCTGGCTGGAAGTCTAACCCAGGCCCCAGTGTAGACAGCACCAAAGCCTAGCCACTGAGCTACCAGGGTCCATGGTCTCTTAGAAAAGTTCACTCTTTGGGATTGTCCTTCTTAAGAAGTTCCCTCTTGAAACCAGTCATTATACTATGGGAAATCCAAGCCATATAAAGAGGCCATATATATGCACTTAAGTCAACTGCCCTAGCTGATCTTCAAAACAACCAACCTTGACTGGCAGTCATGTTAGTGAAGCCATCTTGTGCATACAACCAGGTGAGTCTTCAGGTGACTACAGACCCAGCTGATTATCTGACTGCAACTGCCTAAGAGACCTAAAACAAAAACCACCCATCTGAGCCCACTCGATTCACAGATTTGTAAGAGATGAAAATAAATTGCCATTTTAAGCCATTAAATTGTGTATTTTTTAAATTGTGGGAAAATACACATAACAAAATTTACGACTTTGTCATTTTTAAGTGTACAATTCAATAGCATTAAGTATAGTCACACTCTTGTCCAACCAATCTCTAGAATTCTTTTCATCTTTTAAAACTGAAATTTTACACTCATTAAACAACTCCCTATTTCCTCTCCCTCCTCAGCCCCTGGCAACCACTAATCTACTTTCTGTATCTATGAATTTGACTACTCTGCTATCTCATATAAGTGGAATTATACACTATTTGTTCTTTGGTGACTGTGTTTCACTTAACATAATTTCTTCAAGGTTCATCCATATCATAGCATGTGTCAGAATTACCTTCCTTTATAAGGCTGAATAATATCCCATTGTATGTATACATGCAATTTGTTTATCTATTCATTCATCAATGGACCACTTCAGCTTTTTCCACCTTTTGGCTATGCTGTTATAAACATAGGTGTACAAATATCGCTTCAAGGCTTTGTTTTCAATTCTTTTGGATATATACCCAGAAGTGGAATTGGATCTTGTAATTCTATTTTTAATTCTTTGAGGAACTGCCATATTGTTTTCCATAGCAGTTGCACAATTTACATTCCCACCAGTTGTGCATAAGTCTTCCAATTTCTCCACATTCTTGTCAAAACTTGCTATTGTCTGCTTTTTTAATAGTAGCCATCCACAATTATGTTTTGAAATGGTTTCTTAAAGAGAAATGAAAATTTTTAAAAAGAGGCCAGCTTTGCCCTGATTACAAACCAGACAAAGATACGATAAAAAACTACAGACCAATGTCCATCATAAACATGAATGTAAAAATTTTTAACAAACTTTTATCAAATCAAATCCCATAATATATAAAAATGTTATACAAACTAGCATTTATCTCAAAAATTTAAGATTTAACATTCATAAAGTGATCAATGTAACCCACGATATGCTATGTTCTGAATGTTTGTGTCCCTCCCAAAATTTATTTGTTGAAATCTTAATGTCCAATGTGATGGTATTAGAAAGTAGGGGCTTTAGGAGATGATTAGGTCATGAGTGCAGAGTCTCATGAAAGGGATTAATGCCCTTATTTTAAAAAAAGACTACAAAGATATCCCTTGCCCCTTCCACTATGTGAGGACACAGCAAGAATACACCAGCAATGAACAAAGAAGAGGGCTGTTACCTGAACTCAATCATTCTGATACCTTAATATTGGACTTACAGCCTCTAGAACTGTGAGAAATACATTTTTGTTGTATAAGCTACTCCATCTGAGGTGTTTTATTATAGCAGGCAGAAAGAACTAAGACACAATAGGCACAATATTATAGGTTAAAAAATATGATTATCTCAAAAAATGCAGAACAAGCATTTCACAAAATCAAATAGCTATTCCTGATTTTTAAAAAAAATGACTCTCAGCAAGTTTGAAATAAAAACAATTTTCCATAACATGATACAGTCCATTGACAAAAAATCCTACATCTTAATTAATGAAAGACAATATTTTCCCCCTAAGACAAGATGATCACTGTTACCAATTCTGTGTTTGTGATGGACTGAGGATGGAGGAGAAGCAGTGGTTGGTTCACAGCAAGCACTTGTTAAATATGAAAGGATAAAAAAAAAAAAGGAAGGGCCATCCAAGAGGGGAAAGTGGCTGCAGATACAATAGCCCTCTTCTTCATAGAACTCTGATTCAAATCATCTGTAAGGTTCCCAAAGATAAATGGAATACACAGGAAACAGCTGCTCAGCTACTTTCCCAGGTCCCCTGGACTTGATAATTTTCCAGACATTGTATGCAATAGGCAATTCTAGAGCAGAGCTGGGGGTATAATGCCTGTTTAAAAATAGATTTGCTGCCTTAAATAAATTCTTCCTGGCAATGCTTTCAGCTATTACCCATGGGGACTGGTACAAATTTCCACTCAAGTATCAAATGACCAAATATGCTGAACTATTTAAATTAAATTTGTCTGACTCAAGTTCCTCAGTGATAATCTAATGTGAAAACCAAAACAGCCGTGCTATTTGAGAGGTGGAAGAAGACAGCAATAAAGCCTCTCAAATCCCAGTCAACCAGATAAACTGACAAACTCTCCAATCAAAATAGGAAGCATCCAGAAATGTTGAACAAGACGGTGACATAGGCTCCTGAACTTCCCTTCTCCCATGGAAACAGCAAATGTACAGCTACTCATAGAACAATTCCCTCTGAAAGAAATCCAGAAACTAGATGAGCAACTCCTACACATCGGATGAATGATAATGAGAAAATACCCACATCAAAATGGATAGTAAAGGCTGAGACACACTCTGACCATAAACCCCACCACAGCTCAAGGCCATACAATTGGGAAGGAACCTTTACCCCTAGTTTCTCCATGCAGAACAAATGGTTTTGATCACACATCTAGCACCCCAACTTTTAAGGCTCCTGTCCAAGGGCTGTGTCCCCCAAACCATCTAGTTCTGAAAGCAGACAAGGCTTGCATTCACAAGACCTACAAGACTATAGCAATCAACAAAGCTCATAAGCACATGCTATGGCTACCCAACCAGAGCTCAGCACAGAGAGAGAGCAAATAAAAATGCCAACCTGCCAATCTTGCCCAGAAAGGAATCTAACTGCGTACTTTACACGCTACTGCCTGAGGTTCTGACTTCTAATTTTAGCATGCACATAGAATCTGGCTGAAATCCTCCCCACAGACCAGGAAAGCCAATGAGAACTTCCCCCACCTCCTCCTTTCAGCTGGCTCGAAAGATAAAACTAAGTAACTACTATCTCCCTGGAAGAACTTTGTAAAGATTATCTGGCATTCCATCTTTTGCAGCTGCCACCAAAGGGATGGGACCCCAAATCACCTAGCTCTGATAGAAACAGGGCTTGCATACATGCGTCATGCAGGACTATAACAAAGAACTCATTTTTTAATGGGTGCTGAAGGACCCCTTCCATGGCTATCCTCCCATGGCTCAGCAAAGAAGAAGGCAAAAATGTTCATCTCCCAGTTTCTTCCTGGAAGATTCTTAATGTCATTAAGGCTACTGCCTGAGGGTCCATCTTGTAATCAGCCTGAATCTAGGTGCTGACTGTGATCCTTCTCTTTGGAACATTGGTGGGTCTTGGCACAGCTGCAACTACTGGGACCCACGAAAAACAAAGAAGGCTCTTTGACAGAGATTTGAGAGGCAACCAGGAGCTCAAACCAGACTGATTGACAAGGTTCATCTCCTACATGAGACCACTGTGTCAAGACTGGGAGAAGTGGCTATTTTATTTGATACATCGGTAACACAGAAAGTCAAGGAAAATAAAGAAACAGAGGAATATATTCCAAACAAACGAACAAGATAAATCTTCAGAAACAGGTATTAACGAAATGGAGCTAGGTGATTTACCTGATAGAATTCAAAATAATAGTCATGAAGATGTTCACAGATGTCAAGAGAGCAGTTCATGAACAACATATGGAATGGAAGATACACAAGGAACTTATACAAGTCAATAGCAGAAAAACAATCGATACCACCTCACACCTGTGAGAATGGCTATTATCAACAAGACAAGGAATAACAAGTGCTGGAGAGGCTGTGGAGAAAAAGGATCTCTCACACACTGCTGGTGGGAGTGCAAACTGGTACAACCACTGTGGAAGGCAGTGTGGAGGGTCCTCAGAAAATTGGGAACGGAGCTACCATTTGACCCAGCAATCCCCT
>PVJL010004802.1:33553-121574 GCA_004026885.1 Lyroderma lyra
CAAAGAACTTGAAAACCTTTGTCCGCAAAGACTTATGTACCCCAATGTTCATCGCAGCGCTGTTCACAGTGGCCAAAACATGGAAACAACCAAAGGTCCCTGCGACAGATGACTGGATAAAGAAGCTGTGGTACATATACACAATGGAATATTACTCAGCTGTAAGAAAAGATGAAATATTGCCATTTGCGACAAAATGAATGGACCTGGAGATCATCATGCTTAGTGAAATTAGCCAGACAGAAAAAACAAGGAACTGTATGACTTCGCTCATATGCGGAATATAAAACTGAAAGCAAAGAAAAAAAGAAATGAACAAACAAATACCCCATGGACACAATCAATAGTTTAATGTTTATTTGGGGACGAGTGGGTTAGGGAGGGGAGAAAGGGGAGGGGGTGGGAGAGGAGTGGGGGAAGCTAAATATAAGGTGATGGAAAGAGAAGTCACATTAGGGGGTGAACTTATTATACATCAAGTTGACAATGCACTGTGGAAGTGTATGCCTGAAACCTATGTAATCCTTGCTAACAGATGTCACCCCAATAAGTCTAACAATAAAAATGAATTTAAAAAAAAAAACAATCCAATTTACAAATAGGCAAAGAACCTGCTTAGATATTTTTCCAAAGGAAACATACAAATGGCCAACAGGTTTATTAAAAGGTGCTCAACATCACTAATTATCAATTAAATGCAAATGAAAGCCACAATGAGATATCACCTTAAACCTGTTAAAATAGCTATTTTCCACCCCAATAAGTCTAACAATAAAAAATATATACTTTAAGAATGGCTATTATCACAAAGACAAGTGATAACAAATGCTGGTAAGAATGTAGACTTTAAATATCCTACAATTTTGTTTAGCAATTATACCTCAATAAAACTGAAAAAATAGAAAACATCCATCAGATTTAATCATACAACTCCTGGCCAGTAACCACTGGTGGTATCTCTGGAGGTTGGGAGGTATAATTTGGGGCAGCACTTTGCCGGGCAGTGACAGCACTCAACCTTGCCCCTACCTCCACCAACCCTGAAGTTCTATTGCAATAAGTTGCCATTAATTCATAATTCACTAGAACTGTGATGAATTTTGAAAATATTTCGTTTCCCCAAACTTCCTTTCAGTTTTCATTAAGTCTAAGTAGCTGCTTTACGTGTCTGCACTGAGATTTCTTCTCATTTCTTTACAAATCTTTCCAGCCCTAAATCAATCCCTTCTTAGCAACTCTCTGTTCTTGTAACAACGGTAGCCTGACACAAAGTTCTTGCTCCAGTATTTACTGGCTATTTGGAAATGAACTCATTACTTCTTCACTGAACATACCTAGCAACCTGAGCAACCTTTATCAGGGGTTTCCAACCTTTTGGCTTCCCTGGGCCACATGTAAGAACCAGAACTATCTTGGGCCATACATAAAATACACTAATACTAAAGATAGCTGATGAGCTAAAAACAAAAAATTGCAAAAAAAAAAATCTCATAATGTTTTAAGAAAGTTTACACATTTGTGTTGGGCTGCATTCAAAGCCATCCTGGGCCACGTGCAGCCCATGGGCCGCAGGTTGGACAAGCTTGCTTTAGATGTGAAGAAAAAGTGAATTATCATTTACTATCTGCTATATGCCAAGCAATAGGTTAGATGTTTTTAAAAGTGATCTCATTTCAGTAAGAATTATGACCATAATATAAAAATGCCTTGTAAACACTAAAGATGAAAGAAATTATTTTTACATGATATTAATACTGTGATCCTTCCCTTACAATGAGAAAATTAGCAAAAAACATTCCCATAGTGCTTCACACTTCTCTCAAGGTCCTTAATGTTAAATTAACAAAAAGCAAATGGTGACATTGCATGTGTCTGCGTTCCTTCATCAGACTATTACCAATCAGAGAACTGACACTAGGTATTTTTCTCTTTTATGTCCATAGCGAAACACAATGAGCAAAATGTTTAATTCAAAATTAATTAGGGTGAGGGGATTAACATTAATTGACAATGCTCATAAATGTAATGATTGAGTGATAAGTATGTTGGAAGCTTAGGAACAACTCTTATCCATACCATGACCTAGAGCCCTACAATATCCTGTCCTGCCAACTTCTTCGACTTCTTTACACTGCAAACATGGCAGTCTCCTTACTATACTTCACACATACCAAGCAACTTCTTCCTCAGGGCCTTTGCATTTGCTGTTGCTTCTGCCTGGATCACTTTTTCCCTGGATACCTTCATGGATTACTCTCACTTCATTAATATCTCTTTCCAAATGACATCTCTTTGGAGAAAACTTTTCTGACTACCCTTTCGAAGACAGAATGCCTTATCTTTCTACGTCATTACCATGCTCTATTCTTCTTCATCACACTTATCAATATCCAAAACTATAAATATAATAGTGTGTCTCTTTGTCCCACTAATCTATAAGCTTCAATTAGGGCAGAGATGTCTTATTCACTGTGTCCACTCCAGCTCCTAGAATTAGGCCTGGCATGCAATAAGTACTCAAAACTTTGTTGAAAGACTAAACAAATCAATGAATGATTTAAGGCTGAGAGTTAAATGTCAGATTGAGTCACCTGTAGCCTTCATATTCTTGATATTTTTCACATCATAATTAAAATAGAAGTAGTAGAGCTAGGTATGTTATTAATGATACACAGATTACCCATCCTTCCAAATTCTAAATTCTTCTGAAGATATTTAATTTAAAAAATGAAATTGAATCCCACATTACATGCATTTTACTCAAAATAAAACTTGAACGATTAATATATCATGAATTCAAACTCCAAATGAACAGCAAAAGATAAAACAAAGGTAAAAGAATTTGAACTACACAAAATAAACTAATTCAGACAGTTTATATTCACACTCAGAACAAAGAAGAAAACATCTTAACTGTATACAATTCTTTTCTTCCTCTACTTGAACCAACATGCTCAAAGATAATCAGTCAGCATGGATTCTAGTTGTGAACATTAAGGTCAGAATGACATGACAAAAATCTGATCTATCAAAAGAAATAACAGAAATGAAGCCTTTCCTTTAAAGGGCACAAGAGGTATATGAGGGAGGTGCCTTTTTCAAAATAAGATATATGACTTTCTGATTAACTATGTATATACTGTCCAGGACCCCAAGGTTTCCTGGAGTTTTAAAAATCAAAAGCCTGTAGTATTCTTGCTAATTTTAAGGTATCACAATTTGTATGGTATCATAGATTTTAGATTTTACAAATCGTCATGAAGCTACCAAGTTAAGTGAAGATCTTTCTCTAGAGCAGTGCAAGGGAACTTGGCAGAATCCTTGTGTTCATTGTGAGCTGTGCCCTTAATGAGATCGCCACTTAATTTTTAAAAAATATAAAGTTTAACCAATCCACTAATTAGATATCTCACGTAACAGCTGAGATTCTTCTTTTCTACTTTTGGTATTGGAATTTTGACATCCATAAGGGTGTCCCAATGAATGCACTAACCGCACTGTTCCTCCCCATTTTTTAATCCCACTGACCTCCTTGCTTTATCTGTATTTCATTCCAGTCACCTATTACCTTACGCCAACTTTACTTTATACAACAACATCTGACCATTCTTACTGTAACAACCAACATGAGAAAACAACTGTCCTAATAATGAATGTTCATAATTCTTACAGTATAGATGTCATGGTTACTGTTCAGATAAAGAATTGCTATACTGTGGGCCTATAATTGAAGAGCTATTTGAAAATATTTTTTTTTTAATTCATTTTTATTGATAGACTTATTGGGGTGACATCTGTTAGCAAGGATTACATAGGTTTCAGGCATACAATTCTACAGTGCATTGTCAACTTGATGCATAATAAGTTCACCACCTAATGTTTTAATATATGTCAGTTTGGGTCTCTGGGAAGCAGATCTTAAAAAGTAGTTTAGGAATGCCAGAGGTTTATTGGGAAGTAATGCACCTGAAAGATAAAAAAAACAAAACAAAAAAAAAAAAAAAAACCAGAATGTGCAGGACGAGCCTTCAGATTGTGATGCAGCTTTGGCATCTGCAAAAGGAAAATGGGGAGGAAACAAGATTGGACAGAAAGAGCTTCATATCAAAGTACACATCTGAGAAACTCTTAGCAAACTCAGTGGGGAGACCTTAAGCAAAAAGTGCCCATTAGAAGCATCCCCCATTGGACAAAAGGTGCCAGGCACTATAAACTACATCATGGCCAGTAATTGGCTGGAGGTCTTGTGGGATGAAGATGGCCTTCCCTCAAACACTGAGCCAGATTTTGAAAGTGCTGCTCCCAGAGGGTATCAGCTCACTGTACTCATTACAGATGAACAGCAAGAGATTTTTTAAAGGAAATCCAAGCAGTGTGCCTTCTAGCTGCCACATCTGGAGATCAAATTTCACCTGGAAGTTACAACCATTAACTGTTTGAACCATCTATAAATGAAGCAGGTCCCTCGAATTAGAAACCATAGCTGAATGAGAGTCCCCAGTAAGTGAGTGTTAGAATCTGGACTTTTGCACATGTTCAAAAAGAGAACCCATTGACCAGTTTCTGAGAGGTAGAAAATAAGATGACTCTAACCATGTAAAGATTTATTAGGGGAGTGGCGGGCAGGCAAACAAACTATGAAGACATGGCTGCCTTTAAGGCTTGATGATAGTTGCTGTAGTTCAGAAAATTAGATTAGAAAAACTACGGCATTGGTATTTTTTAAGGAATTTAAAACTATTTATTGACCACTGTTTGCCAATATTTACAATAAAGTAAATAATATACGGCTGGATAATATTCTGATTATTATAAAGTTACTGTTTTACCTTGCTTCTGCTTGCCTAATTAAAACACACGAGGATTTGCCTAGTCTTCTTATTTGTGTGGGAAGGTTGTTGGTAGACAAAAAAAAAAAATAGACAAAAGTTTTCTTTAAAGGGTTTTGTAAGTAAACTTGCATTTATATGATTGTAGATATGAATATGGAATCTGATATGACTGCTTTTAAATTGTCTAAATTTAACTGCTTAAATTATATTTAAATTGTCCAATTAATTACAAATTATATAATTTTAAAGGTTAAAGCTTCAGGAAAAATTTCAATTTAACTTGAAGTGGATTATTTCTTAGTTTGTGGAAAACAATAGCATCCTAGAACATGGGCTTATCCATGGTCATGAAATGCTGTTTCTGTTTTAGTAAATGTTTTTTTTTTTTTTAAGAAAAGCATTTATATACGTATTCTATGCATACACACCAAAAACACCTAAATAAACAAAAAACCCAGAATGTTCCTTAGGCATATATGAGTTAAACACAAATTCTGACTGAATAACAATGGAAATTTTCACCAACATTTAGAAAACCTGTTCTCTAATATGAAGGAAAAATATACAATGGTATCAAATGTTCTTTTCTTTTTTTTTTTTTTAATTGGGGTGACATCTGTTAGCAAGGATTACATAGGTTTCAGGCATACAATTCTACAGTGCATTGTCAACTTGTTGTATAATAAGTTCACCACCTAATGTGACTTCTCTTTCCATCACCTTATATTTAGCTTCCCCCCTTCCTCTCCCCCTTCTTTTCTGATAAAGGAAGCAATTACAGAAAGTTTCTGTTCAAATTAACCAGTGCTATAGGTGCAACACTCCTCCAACAAGTTCACCAACACTACTTCAAAAAAAACATATCAAATTCGATTTTCATTAGAATGTAGTTATTTCTTCACACTAATAAATCAAAAACACCAAGACCCAAACTTTATTTATAGATAGATAGATAGATAGATAGATAGATAGATAGACATAGATATAGATAGCAATGCAAACAAAATTACTGGGGTTGGTCTTCCGGACAAGAATGCCAAGTTAGTGTCTTCATAAAAAGCAATTACAATTTGAGGACACTTCATATTTGCCTCTTTTGCCAGCACCAAATCTGCCTCATCTGAATCTTTCCACCTCATGAAAAACCTTAATTCTCCACTGCTGTCTGTGGCACCAATTATTTCTTCAGGATCAAGACCTCTGCTAAAACCTATCAGTAGCATCTCTTTTCTTTGATTTGCTGTCATCAGTCTCACTATAAGAAAAAAGATTTTCTCTTTGTACCATCTTTTTCTTTACCAGCTTTTTGAGAATTAAGAAATGTTTCAATGAAGTCTGTAAAATCTAAATTTTCTTCAGGTTCCCAGGTATTGTCAGCATCTCTGAATCCTTCCACTTCTGAAAATACACCACTTTCCCATTCACTACATGTCAATCCAGTACTTTTTTCCACCGCAAATTCCCTAGGCTCTGCTGCTTCAACGTTTTTACTTTTTCCATTCTGTTTTTTTCCCATTTTTTTGCAATGTAGTTTTATTGGAGGCCAATTTTTATTGCAGACTTGAATTGCTATTCATCACCTCTGAGCTGCTCCGGTTCTAAAATCTCCGGCATCTCCAGGCATTAGTATTTTTTAACTAAAAATTTTATTGAGATAATTGTAGATTCCAATTCTGTTGCAAGAAATAATACTGACAGTTTATTTACTTTCTCCCAATAGTAACATTTTCCAAAACTATAGTACAATATGTAACCAGGATATTGACATTGATATAATCCACCTATCTCATTTAGATTTCCCGTTTTATCTGTACTCATTTGTGTATGTGTGTATGTGTGTGTGTATTATCACACCACCATGATAGTCATGATACTGAACACTCCATTACCACAAGGATTCCACATGCTGCCCTTCTACAACCTTTTCCACTGCTCTCCTACATTCCTATCCCCATCCTAGCCACTGGCAACCCCCAATCTGTTCTCTCTCTCTCTCAAATTTTCTCATTTCAAAAAATTTAAATACATAGAATCATTTATTATGTAACCATTTCAGATTGGCTTTTTTTCACTCAGTATAATGTCCCTGAGATCCATCTTAGTCATTGCATGTATCAATGATGTATTCCTTTTTATTGCTGAATGTATGTCAAGGTATGAATGTGCAACAGATTGTTTAACCATTTACCCATTGAATGACACATGGGAGTCCTCTCCCAATATTTGGCTATAAATATTCTTGTACAAAATTTTTTTAGAACATAAGTTTTCATTGCTCTATGGTAAGTGCCCAAAGATGCAACTGCTGAGTTGTATTGTAGTTGTCTATTACGATTTTTTAAAGAAGCTGCCAAAATGTTTTTCCAGAGTAGCTGTACCATTTTACATTCCACCAGCAATGTATGAGTAATCCAGTTTCTCTGCATCCTTATCAGCATTTAGCGGTGTCAATATTTTTTTTTATTTTAGCCATATTGTGTGTAGTGATATCTCATTGTGGTTTTAATTTCTATTTCCCTAATGGCTAGTAATGTTAAATAACTCTTCAGCTTTGTGGTCATTTGGATTCTGACAGTATCTTTATTGGTTTCTCTAGAATTTGGCCAAGTTCATTTTGGAAAGACCAGCATGATTTAATTAACAAGAGAAGCCAAGAGAAGGGGAGAGTGGGATTGTGTGTGATTGGAGTTTCAAAGTGAGACATTATCTACTCCATGATCTTATTCAAACATATGTTTCCATATTCAATCTCAGTTCTTCATCCAACACAACTTTCCAGAAAAAAATTACCCAATGCTTTTTTCCTGTGAGAATAAATTTCTTCACAATATTTATCCAAAATTAAAGATGTAATTAGATGTAATGTTAGAAGTTAAACAGATTGACCGACAGTGAAATTTAAAGACATAGTCAACCTGTACACTTAAAATGCATGGATTTTATTTTATGTAAATTAAACATCAATATAACAAATAATAAAAAATATAATGAGATTGGGGTAACGATATGATATAGACGAGTGTGATAAGTCTTCTGTGAGAAGAAACATTTTATCTGATTGCATTTAACCTCTAATCTCTTTATTTCACAGATAGAAATGTGTACTCTCTCCCCCTGCCTTGCTTTTACCTTCTCTTTTGACTACAAAGCACTGTGAGAGAGATGCCTTCTTTCTTTCAAATTAAGAAAAGCAAAATGGAGATAAACTCCTTCTTCATTAAGCTTTTGGCAGCATCTTCTGTAGAAAAAAAAAGAAGTAATTCTTTACTGCCAGAATCCTGTGATTCATTTTTATTTATAACAACCTACATATTTCAAAAGCAGTATCTCACATAAAAGTTATTAATATAGAAACAATATACTGTTGGTGGGTGTGTATAGCAGTATGACCTTTTGAAATGTAATTTGAAATTCCTTTGACCTATAAATTAACACTTCTAGGAATCCATCTTCACAAATATATTTGTTCAACAAATACCAAACACCTACTATGTCCCAGACACTAAGTTGGACACTGAAGAGACAGCAGTAAGCAACCCAAAATTGTAGTATCATAGGGTTCTAACATTCCAGTAGGGAGCAAGACCACAAAAAATATGTCAGGTGGTGATCAGTTCCCTGACTGAAAATAAAGTATACCTGTGTTCATTTTATTGCTTTGTTCATAATCATTAATAACTCCAATACACATGGCATGCATTATTTTGCATACAATTCATACGTATCAGGTAATGCATAACAAATGAAAGAGATAGCAGGGTAAGAGGAGTATAATGATGGAAGAAAGTGAGGATGCCATTGTTTGTTTTGTGGACAGCCAGGGAACACTTCTCTGATAAGGTGACATGTAAGAAAGATCTGAAGCAAGTCAGGGAGTCAGTCATGCAGAAAATCCAAAGGTTCTGAGGCAGAAAGGATCTTGGTGCATTTAAGGAAAGGTAATTGTGGCTGGAGTGGCATGAGCAATAGTATCAATGGTGGTTATTGAGGTGACAGGTTGCCATATCCTGAAAGCCCTGTTAGACCATGGTAAGGAAGTGAGATGGGAAGACATTGAAAGGTATTGAGTAGGCTTATATTTTAAAATGAGCACACATTGACTGCTGTGTGGATGACAGACTATAGGAAGGCAAGAGTACAGAAATGTACTATGATAATCACCGCCTTTGTGGTTTAAAAAATGAAAAATAGAAACCACTCAAATATCCATTGAGTATAAGTTAAAGAAACTGTGATGCAACCATCTCCTGGACCACCAGACAGCCATCCAAAAGAATGGGGCAGAACTATATGTAATGATTAGGAAAGATGCCTATGATATTCTATTAAGTGAACAAAACAAATTGCAAATGCTAACCAAAATGTCTGGTAAGATCCTTGTTTAGTTAAAAATAAAAAAAAAAATATGTAGAGCTACACACACACACAAGTACACACTTATTTGTAAAAGCAGAGAAAAAAGTTAGAACCACATGGAACAAACTGGTAAATTATGGCAGACAGAATAATGGCCTCCTGAAAAAATTCATATCCTAATCACTGGTATCAGTGAATATGTTACCTTACATGGCAAAAATGGTTTTGCAGATGTGATTAAGGATGTGGCCTTTAAGATATGGAGATCATTCTAGTCTGTCTAGGTGAACCCAATCTAATCAATAAGTCCTTGAAAGTTAGGAGATTTTCCCAGCTGAGTCAAGGAAATGGCAGCGTGAAAAGCACTTGACATCCCATTGATAGTTTTGAGATGTACCAGGCTATGTGAAAGGACCAGAAGCAGGCTTCTAGGAGCTAAGAAAAACCCCTAGAAGACAGTCAGCAATGAAAAAGGACCTCTTATTGAAAAGCATGAACTTTTGACAACACCTGAATGAGCCTGCAAGCAAATTCTCCCTTAGATGCCCCTAAAAGGAATGCAGCCTGCCAACAACTAGACTTTAGCCTAGTGAGACTGTAGCAGACTTCTGACCTCTAGAACTTTTATGGTGATTTGTTATAGCAGTTACAGAAAACTAATACAGATCTCTGGCAAGTGAGATTGGAGGAGGGAACAAAGAGAATGATGGAAATTTACTTTCTATATTTGAACACAATGTTCAAATATTTACAAGAAGCAAAAAAAAAAAACCACAAAAAACAAACAAACAAACAAAACCAAAACAAAACAAAACAAAAAAACAAAGATCCCAAGGAGAGAGAGAGAGAGAGAGAGAGAGAGAGAGAAATTAGGTCAATTAGATAAAATTTCTGGCCTCCACCCAAGAGTGGCTAAGTCATCAAGTTTGGGGGAAGGCTTCAGAGTTCGCATTTCTAACAAGCTCTCAGGTGTGGTACGGCTGATGCTACAGGTGCAGAAAATATACTTTGAACACCACTGGTTAAGAGAATGGGGTGTGGAACCAGCCTTCCTAGAATCAAAGTTTGGTGTCATCACTTACTAGCATTTGACCTGGAGCAAATTATTTAACCTTTCTTTGCCTATACTTTCTTCAACTACAAAATGGGGATAATAATAGTAGTACCTATTTGTGCCACAAATAAAGTCAGACTCTCATGCCACACTCCACTGTAATGACGCATACCTGTAATGTAACTATGACTCGCACTTTTCCAGGTGGCAGCTATTTTGTTGCTTATGTGCCTTCTTGGCACCCACCTATATATGGGGAGGGGACTCTCCAGGAAAGCACGATGCCCTGCTGTGCACTGACTCCTGAATGCCATTTCATTGCTGCTTTGCTTCTTAGAATAAAGGTTATGTTTAAGTTACCAGCTCAATTCTTCTTCAGTCTGCCCAGATCCATTGCAAATCACTGTGACCACAGTCAACAGTAAGACACTACCTCACAAGATTATTGTAAGAATAAATGAGTTAATACATGTGAAATATTTAGAACAGTGCCTGGCATGTACTTAGAATTAGGTGAATATTAAACCCTTTTTATTTTACTATTTACTTATCTAGTGTCTCATTTTAAATCACCAAAGCAACACTACATAAAAAGAATAAGGCTGGAGGTATCCTTCAATTTATACTACAAAGCATTAATAATCAAACAGCTTGGTATTGTCAAAACAACAGCCACACAGACCAATGGAACAAACAAAAAACAAAAAATAAATCCACAAATACATGAACAAATTGTTTTTGATAAAGGAGTGAAAAATATAAAATGGGAAAAAGAAATCCCCTTCAGTAGATGTTCCTGGGAAAATTGGAAAACCATATGTAAAACAATGAATCTGAGCTGTGAACTGTCACCATATACCAAAATTAACTCAAAATGGATTAAGGAGATCGACAGTGGCAAGATGGTGACCAGAGAGGAGGTCCCTAAAACCTCTCCTAGAAAATACAATTAAACAGATGGCCAGAATCCAACATGAGAAACCCTGAGTAGCACAGTGACAACTGAGAAATCCATGCATTGCAAGAAAACACCTGAAGGTTAGAGAAAATGGAATGAGTGGGAGAGAAGAAAGGGAGCAGAGACAGACCGCCACCCAAACCCACCACAGCTAACTGAAGGAACTAGAAAGAAATCAGGGAGTAGCTTGATATAAGGGAGTGGGGATGCCAAGCGGTGACAAGAGTGGAAGCCAGAGTGGTGGGAACACTGGAAGACTGTAAGGGAGCTGGACGCAAAAGCAGAATGTTACAGACAAAGTCTGGAAGCCAAGCTCTGAAACTCTGAGTAGCAAGGAAGATAACTAAATGAGGCACCTGAACTGCCCTAGATGTGATTAGGGCCCAGATACAGCACTGTGACTCACAGGGCCCTCACAGCTCACAGCATGGCTCACAAATAGTACAAGCAGTTGCCGTGGAAACAAATCATTGAAACACGGCCTGGGGTAAAATGCTGGAGAAGAGAGAAAGGCAGATTAGACAAAATTCTCCCTAACCAACAGGATCTCGTGAATGACCTCAGCCTGCATCCCATCAGATGCCCCTGTCTCCTCCAGCTTCCCCACTAAAATGCAGGAAGTGAAGGGGCCTCATATTGCATTTTGTTGGCCTCCCCCTTCTCCCATAATTTCCCCAATGAATTGCAAAAAGCAGAGAGACGGTGGACTGCCCCCCAAATGCTGGTAGAGACCAAAGATAAGCTTAAACACATTCCCTTTCTCCCAAAACTTGCCCCTCAGTGCCACTTAGTGTCTGCTCTAAAGGAAGACACCAGAAAAATACTAATCAGAGAAAGAAAGATCTCCTGGGCTCTGCTAGAAATAAAGCCCTCATGCTGAAGAAGAACACAACAGACATTATGAGTACTTGAGGATTTAAAGCTGCTCAGAAAGAAGATGAAAATTTTCCAGAAAAGGATCTTATAGATCTAGAATTTAGTTAATAAATAACAAGGAATATAAAATACTCATTTCTAAAGGCTCTCAGAGAAATGAAAACATACTGACAAAATACCATAGCTGAGATGAGTTATCTCAGAAAGGAAATCCATGAAAAATGGAACAGGTTAACAAAGAAATTCAAACTATGAGAAAGAACAAAATGGAAATTGGAGAGATGAATAATACAATAAAAGAAAACAAGACCACCCAGATGGAGGAAAGACTTAGTGGTACTGAAGATCAGAACATGGAAACATCTCAGAAAGAGGAAGATAGAGAATGCAGAAACAAAAGGATGGAAAGAACTCTGCAAGAACTATCTGACTCCATGAGACAAAACAGTATCAGGATAATAGGATTAGAAGAAGGAGCACAGCACTCTATGGAGAACATACTTAAACAAATACTAGAAACTTTCCAAACCCATGGAATTATCTGGAACCCCAAATTCAAAAAGGAAGTGGGTCCCTAGAAACATGGACCCTAGCAGATCTTCTCCAAGACACACTGTACTGAAGACATCAAAAATCATATACAAAGAGACAGTTCTCAAGGCAGCCAGAAGAAAAAATAATAACCTTTAGAGGTAAACCCATCAGACTGGCATTAGACTTCTCAGCAAAAACTCCACAAGCCAGGAGGGAGTGGAATCAAATATTCAAAATATTAAAAAAGAGGAACTTCCAGCCAAGAATAAATCATCCAGCAAAATTATTTCAGATATGAAGGAGAAAGAACTTCTCAAACACTGAAGCTGAGGGAATTTGCCAGGACAAAACTGGCATTTCAAGAAATACTGAAGGAGGCTTGTTGACCTGAAACAAAACATCAGAATAACTGGAATAGAGTTGGGACAACAAAATAATAATAATAATAATAATAATAATAATAATAATAATTAATAATAAAGGGAAGTAATGGCTACAGGAAATCCTCATATATCAATCATCACTCTAAATGTTAATAGACTAAACTCACTAATAAAAAGACACAGAGTACTTTGTTTTTTCTGTCTGGCTTATTTCACGAAACATGATGATCTCCAGGTCCATCCATTTTGTTGCAAATGGCAATATTTCATCTTTTCTTATAGCTGAGTAATATTCCATTGTGTATATGTACCACAGCTTCTTTATCCAGTCATCTGTCGCAGGGCACTTTGGTTGTTTCCATGTTTTGGCCACTGTGAACAGCACTGTATGACTTCACTCATATGCGGAATATAAAACTGAAACCACAAAGAAAAAAGAAATGAACAAACAAACAAATAACCCATTGGACACAATCAATAGTTTAATGTTTATTTGGGGATGAGTGGTTAGGGAGGGGAGAAAGGGGAGGGAGTGGGAGAGGAAGGGGGGAAGCTAAATATAAGGTGATGGAAAGACAAGTCACATTAGGGGGTGAACTTATACAACAAGTTGACAATGCACTCCAGAATTGTATGTCTGAAACCTAGTAGTCCTTGCTAACAGATGTCACCGCAATAACTCTAACAATAAAAATGAATTAAAAAGAAAAAAGAAAGACACAGAGTAGCAGACTAGATTAAAAAATAAAACCCATCCATATGCTGTCTCCAAGAGACACACCTCAGCCATAGGACAAACACAAACTTATAATAAAAAGATGGAAAACAATACTTCAATCAAATGTTACCCAGAGAAAAGAAGAAGTTGCCATACTGATATTTGATGAAATCAACTTCAAGTTTAAAAAGACAACAAGAAACAAAGATGGACATTACATAGTGACAAAAGGCACAATACAACAACAAGAAGACTTGACACTAATTAATATATATGTTCCCAATCAGGAAGCACCAAAATATAAAAAGCAACTAGTAACAGATCTGAAAGGAGAAACTGACAAAAGCACAATCATTGTAGGAGACGTAAACACCCCCTTAACAGCCATGGACAGATCATCCAAACAGAAAATAAATAAGGAAATATCAGCACTAAATGACACATTACAGCAATTGGACATAATTGACATTTACAGGACACTTCATCCAGCAAAAAGAGACTATACTTTCTTTTCTAGTGCACATGGAACATTCTCAAGGATAGAACATATGCTCAGACACAAAAGTAGCCTCAGCAAATTCAAGAAGATTGAATTAATACCAAGCATATTCTAAGACAACAAAGCTCTGAAATTGGAGATCAACAGCAAAAACAAAGCCCAAAAATATCACATATACACGGAGATTAAAAAACATCTTATTTAAAAATGACTGGATCAAAGAATATATAAAAGAAGAGATTAAAAACACATAAAAACAAATGACAAAGAAAATACAACATATCAAAATTATTGGGACACAGCAAAAGCAATAATAAGAGGGATTTTTACATCATCACAGGCCTATCTTAAGAAACAAGAAAAATCACAAGTAAAAATCCCATCTTAAAGAACTAGAGAAAGAAGAACAGAAGAAACTCAAAGTCAGCAGAAAAAAAAGAAATAATAAAAATTAAAGGACAGCTAAACAAAATCGAGAACAGAAAGACAGTAGATAATATTTATAAAACACAGAGCTGGCTCTTTGAAAAATTCAACAAAATTGACAAACCCCTGGCTAGACTAACCAAAGGGGGAAAGGAAAAGACACAAATATCCAAAATTAGAAATGAAACAGGGAAAATTAGCATGAATACCACAAAAATAGAAAAAATTATAAGAAAATATTACGAAGGGCTTTATGCCACTAAATTTAACAGCCTAGCAGAAAGGGACAAGTTGCTAGAAACCTATAGCCTCCCTAGACTGAACCAAGAAGAACTGGATAATCTAAATAGACCAATCAATAGTGAAAAAATTGAAATGACTATCCACAACCTCCCTAGAGGCAAAAGCCCCAGATCAGACTGTTTCACCAAGCATTCAAGGAAGAATTAATGCCTGACCTCCTCAGACTCTTCCAAAAAATTGAAGATGAGGGAATACTTTCTAACTCATTCCATGAGGCCAACATTACACTAATACCAAAGCCTGGTAAAGGCAACACAAAAAAAGAAAACTATATACCAATATCTCTGATGAACACAGATGCAAAAACTCTAAACAAAATATTACCAAATAGAATACAACAACGCATCGAAAAGATCATACATCATGATCAGGTGGGATTCATCCCAGAATACAAAGATGGTTCAACATGTGAAAATCAATCAATGTGATACACTACAAAAACAAAATAAAAGATAATGACCATATGATCATATCAATTGATGCAGAAAAAGCATTTGACAAGATACGGCATCCATTTATGATCAAAACACTGAATAAAATGAGTATAGAAGGAAAGTCTCTCAACATAATAAAGGCTATATGTGACAAACCCTCAGCTAATATCATATTGAATGGGGAAAAGCTGAAGCCCATTCTCCTAAAATCAGGAACAAGACAGGGAGGCCCCCTGTCACCACTGAATAACAGTGGTGACAGGGAGTCTCCCTGTTTCTCCCTGTAGGCAAGAGAAGGGAATAAAAGGTATCTAAGTTGGGAGACAAGAGGTCAAATTGCTACTATTTGCAGATGACATGATCCTTTATATAGAAAATTCCAAGGACTCCACCAGGAAATAATTAGAAACAATAAACGAATACAGTAAAGTCATAGGATACAAAGTTGACATACAAACATCAACAACATTCCTATATACAAACAATGAATCTTCAGAAAAATAAATGAGAGAGTCAATACCTTTTCTGATTACAACCAAAAGAATGAAATACCTGGGAATTAACTTAACAAAGAACATGATGAACTTATACACAAAAAATTATAAGACACTTTTGAAAGAAATTGAAGAGGACACAAAGTAATGGAAAGATATTCCATGTTCATAGATAGGAAGATTTAACATTGTTAAAATGATCATATTACCCAAAGTAATTTAGAGATTTAATGCAATTCCCATCAAAATCACACAATCATACTTTCACAAAATAGATAAAAAGATTATCAGATGTGTATGAAACCACAAAAGACCTTGAATTGCCAAAGCAATACTACATAAAAAGAATAAGGTTGGTGGTATCACATACCCTGATTTCAATTTATATTGCAAAGCATCAATAATTATTTCAGCTTGGTATTGGCAGAAAAACAGACACACAGACCAATGGAACAGAACTGAAAACCTAGAAATGAATCCACAAATTTATGAACAAATTATATTTGTAAAGGAGCAAAACATACACAATGGGGAAAAGACAGCCTCTCCAGTAGATGCTGCTGTAAAAACTGGAAAAACACATGCAAAAGATTTAATCTCAGCTGTGATCTCTCACCATATACTAAAATTAACTCAAAATGGATTAACAACCTCCATATAAGACCCAAAATAATAAACTGTATAGAAGAAAATTTTGGTAATAAACTTATAAACCTAGGACTCAAGGAAGTCTTCATGAGCCTGACCTCAAAGGCAAGGGAAGTAAAAGCAAAAATAAATGAATGGGACTACATCAAACTAAAAAAACTTCTGCACAGCAAAAGAAGCCATCAATAAACCAAGAAGACAGCCAACTAAATGGAAGAAAATATTTTCACATAATAAGGATCTAATACCTAAAATATGTAAAGAAGTAATATGACTTAACAACAAAAAAGCTAACAACCCAATTATAAAATGGGCAGAAGACCCACACAGACACTTCTCCCACGAAGAACTACAAATGGCCAACCTCATTAGCTATCAAGGAAATGCAAATCAAAACCACAATGAGATACCTCCTCACACCTATTAGAATCTCTAGTATCAACAAGACAAGGAATAACAAGTGCTGGGGAGGATGTGGAGAAAAAGGATCCCTCACACATTGCTGGTGGGAATGCAAACTAATACAACCACTATAGAGAACTGTGTGGAGGTTCCTCAGAAAGTTGGGAATACAGTTACATGACCCGCCAATCTCCCTTCTGGGTTTCTACCTGCAAAATTTGAAATCCTTAGTCCACAAAGACTTATGTACCCCAGTGTTCATCGCAGCATTGTTCACAGTGGCCAAGACATGGAAACAACCAAAGTGCCCTTTGATAGATGACTGACTAAAGAAGCTGTGGTTCATATACACAATGAAATATTACTCAGCTCTAAGAAAAGATGAATACTGTCATTTTTAACAAAATGGATGGATCTTGAGATCATCATGCTAAGCAAAATAAGTCAGACAGGAAAAAAAAACAAAAAACCATATGACTTCACTCATATGTAGAATATAAAACTGAAAGCAACAAAGAAACAAAAACTCATGGATGCAGTCAATAGTTTAGGGGCTATTGGAGAGCAAGTGGGGAGGGGATGAGAGAGGAAGGAGAGGATGAAAGAAGAGGGAAAGAGTGGGAGAGGAAAGAGGGGGAGTCAAATATATGGTGATGGAAAGAGAACTGACACTGGGTGGTGAAGACATAATGTAACACATAAACGATGAACTGTCGAATTGTACACCTGGAACCTATGTAATTCTTATTAATCAATGTCACCACAATAAATCTAACAATAAAAAAAGAAGAAGAAATAATCCTGTCTTAAAAGTCATTCATGTCTTTCTCCCTTTTTGCTCACTTTCTTATACTTAATCTTTTAATGGAGGTCACTATCTCTGACTTAATGTTTTGATGAATATGTCTTTAATAAAGCTTTTGTTATAGCCAACCTATTAACCTTTAGACCAAACTTATCCAACCCATGGCCCATGGGCCACATGTAGCCCAATATGGCTTTGAATGTCACTCAACACAAATTCGTAAACTTTCTTAAAACATTATGACAATTATGCACAGACCGTTTTTTCAGCTCATCAGCTATCATTAGTGTTAATGTATTTTATGTGTGGTCCACAACAATTCTTCTTCCAATGTGGCCCAAGGAAGCCAAAAGATTGGACATCATTGCTTTGAACCAAAACCTTTACAGATAGACCTCTTTCTTCAGTAAACCTGGCCCTCCCTGAGGTAATAAAGGCCTCCAGCTACAGATCAACAATTGCCCTTCCTCTTTTCCCTACAGCTTATTCTTCACTCTTCTTATCCCCTTCTATTGAAAGGAAAGTACTTCAGAAAAGAGGGACTGCTAGAGCAGGAAATCTCTCTTGCTCAGGCTTCTACGATAGTTTAGTAATTGAACTGGTCCATTCTACGTGCTCCAGAATTATTGTTCTGGTGAGAATTAGACATGGAGATACTGAAATAACAAATGTTATTTACTACAACTTTTGCTAACTAAACAAACTAGTTTATGCATCATGTCATGTCTTTTTGATAACCTGCTTCTAATCATGTTCAAAATTGTGGCTTACGAATAAATCCATTCAACAGACAAAGTACTTTCAGCTCTTCAAAATATCAATCTCTACTGCCAGTGGCAGCAATTTCATCAAAACACTGAGGAGGAGGAGGAGATCAGGAGGCCATCATCTCCCATTCTCACCTCCCATTTGCAAACTGAGCCCGACTGTGACTTCTGTGAACCCCTCGCCCACACACCTCCCCCATCAGCTGCCATCCACCATAACTTTGAACCCAGGGAAATGTACACTGGGTGTTGCAAATTTTACTGGTAATGAATTAATTTTCACAGATGGTTGTGCTTCTCCAGTTCTCCAGCCTCTGCTACAAAAGGCAGGAAGCTTGTTGCAAAGGAGTGAGTGCAGGATGCGGTGAGGGGGAGAGAGAGATTTAATTATAAGTACTTCTTATGTATTTTTTTAAAATTATATAAGTACTTTTTAAATCACAGGAGATCCATTTTTGCAATTTCTTGTATTGGCTTTTCAACCCAGAAGGCCTCAGATGTGTGTTAAAGCATCTTGTGAAAGTACTAATGGGGAACGCATCACCTCTGAGTCAGACATTGCCAAATATGGCATCTTATAGCAAGGACTGAGGCAACCTCCTTGCTGTGTGAAAAATCTCAGGATTATTCAAGTCTGCAGGCAAGGTGGCTGTGACACAGCCTCCCAGCCTGCCCAACATCCCTTGGAGAAGCTGATGGGAAATTATATTGATAATAGTAATGTTACCAGAAAATAGGGTGTCCTCCTCAGTGTGGTGTCCAAGTTCTTGGTATCTCAAGCAAAGAACTGAATGAGACACACACCAAAGTGTAGAGGTGAAACAAAGAGATAGTTTATTGAAAGAAAGTACACTCCTAAGACGTAGGAGTGAGCTTGAGCAGGAAAATAGCTCAAGAGCCCTGATTAACGAGACTTTAGTACTTTTATTTTCTTTGGCTGTAAGAGGTTACGCCCATCTGGGTGTGGGGCCTCTTGATTGACAAGCTTGATTGACATGGGGTCTATTACATAATACCTTCTAACTACATATATTCTTTCCCAGAGTTCAATCTGTTACAACAATATTAATGAACTTCCAGGCATACATATGACATTACAATAATGGTATAATGAGGCCAAGGTGAGATGAAGATCGTTGTAACTCTTACCACGCAGGCGTTAGGAACTGGCCCAAACTGGTGGGCTTCTTGTACCCTCTAACTTCCTTGTATTTGCCTGGAGCTTCCTCCTGTGGCTGCCTAGCCTGGAGCAGGGATTACTAGTGAAAGGGTGGTATCAAGGCGGTGACTACTCCAGCCAGGCAAGTCTCATGGGAGGGGTCCCAAGATTCCCCCTATTCTATCTGCCTTCTTCACATTCTCTTGAGAGACATGATCCTCACAAATCTCTATGGAAAGCTGAGGGACTGGAGGTCTCATCTTCTATATCTGCTTCCTACTGAGAATGGTCATTGTCCCTACCTATTGAGGATCCATCGAGCTCTCACCCTATTTGATCTAAAAGGCGAAGGGATCTCGAGATCCACCATGTTGACTTCTTTGGTTGAGATGGGCTGGAAGCATTGTTGCAGTATCAGTTGTATCCCAATGGTCCCTAGACAAGGAGAAATTAATTCAATTAATAGTTTAAAAAGCATTGACCCAAGAAATAGGTCTCAAAGCCCCTGTTGCTGAGTGGTTTTGAGATGGAAAGTCCATTGAGCCTGCGGTCTGTTGACATCTGGCCTAGCTGGTCATTCAGGTGTTATCACTTGTCTAAGTCCAGAAAGGCATGGAAGGGGTGCTTACCTGTAGTGATTGTAATTGGCAAGCTGGAAGTAAGAGTTACAAGTTTCAGAGTAATTATCTATGGGAGACAGTCTGTTACTCAAGGTGAGGAGCCAGAGAAAATTAATCAAGGAGGCAATTAAGACTTTGGACTAGGCAAAATGTGAAACTGAGAGCTAAAGAACAAGGAAAAGGAGTCTATAGTGAGGTGGGGAGAGGGCTCTTTTGTTTGTCCCACTTCAGTAATATAAACTATTATATGTAATGACAGTATAATGTTGTCAAATATAATTAATTTTTTGTTAACATTTAGTCTTTAACATCTTAACCCAGTGAGTCCCAAATTTGGCTAAATATTCCAATCACCTAGGGAGCTTTGGCAAATCCCAGGGCCCAGGTAACTAACACCCCATACCAATCAAATCAGAATCTCTGGAGTCAGAAACAGTATTTGTTAAAGAAGAGTCCAGATGATTCCAATGGACAGCAAAATTTGGAAGTCACTAACTCAGCCCAAAAGAGAGACACTGAGAATCCTAGGCAGGCAAGTGGAAGCTCTTTGAGTTGTGCCAACTCTCCACATAAAGTACTATCTCCTCCATTCTCTTGCCTTTTCCAACCATGCTGTTTCAGAGTTTGTGTATGTGGGGGTTGGTGAGCATCCCCCAGGCATATGTCTTTAAAGCAGGGGCTGTAAGTAACTATGCTTTACAAATACACCTAATAGCAGTGTGGGCTTCTCCCAACCTCCCACTATCTTTTCTGGGTTCTAGTTAACCTGAGCTACATCCTGTCCCTCATCTATCCCCTCACCTCCGAGTCTATGACCATCTCATTTTCACAACTGCAGTGCATTCCCTAATCCTCATTCCAAGTTTCCATCTTCTAACCACCAATGCAGGTACAATTCAAGTTCTATTTCCTCCATGAAATTTACCCTGATCCTCTCTCCAAGTTGTCACTTCAAATCTGAGAGTCAGGCCTATAGATTTAATGAAAAGAGCATTGCATTGGGTCAATAGACCTGGTTGTAAGGCTATACTACTGTAGTAGAATGGTAGTCATTAAGTGGAGTTTGATTCTCCCCTTCTAACTGACTTGAGGCAATACATTCAACTCAATAAATTGCACTTTCAAGTTCCCTTGTGGATGGGAGTGGCCCATGAGATGGAAATTCTAGATAGAATTTCTAAGAAAGCCCTTCAGAGTGCTTTGACTGGGTTTAGAAACAGCAACCCCTCACCTTTCTGCCCCCATCACATCATGGCTGGATTTACACTTCAGAGCCTCTGAGGCAGCTCTGAGGCTGGAAGACAGCACTCAGAATAACAAAGCATAAAGATAAGAAGCCAAGGTCTCTGAGGACCTCCCATTACAAGAAGCTGCCATGCTGACCTTAGGCTGCCCAAAACTACATTGATATTACTAGGGGGGAAATTAACTTTTATCTTGATTCATCAGGCCTCTATAAACAGCCAAACCTTACTCAAAACTGGAATAAGCAGCTGCTAGCTGTGAGATCCCAGACAAATTATGTTTTCTTTAGTTTCCTTAAATATAAAAGAGAGAAGAAAAGTAATTGTGAGGATTGATAAAAATTACCCAACAGTTGCAGGAACTCAAGAGCTTAAAGGTGAACTTAAATCACTTAATCTAATAAAACCTCACTTTATATTCAATGGAACTGAGCACTGAAAGGGCAAGTGATTTGCTCAGGACAAAAAAATTTAGTAGCAGAAGCAAGAGTTGAAACCAGGATTGTTTTGATTTGGGGCCCAACTTAATATTAGTATACAAGTGTCAATAGATGTCATACATAACTACCTTCAACTCATTGCAAGGAGTAATGAGAAAATATTGATTCAAAAAAGTATGGTAGTAGATTATCAAAAACAGAAGCCATTTAAACCATTGGGAATTTTTTTTAAGCTTTCAGTGTATAGGAATGATCTCATAGATAACCAACAGCCAATTATCCCCACACCAGGTATGGGACAGTTTATTCTTCTTCCATTTACATGAAACTCCATCTTTACATATACACACATGCACTATCTTATGGATCTATTTCTCTATTCCTGTGCCAATAACTCATTGTGCTAATTATTAGCGAAACATGCCCGTCCCCTACGTCCTCTGTAAAATTTTTCTTGACTGTTATTGCTGTCCCTTTCTAATAAATTTTAGAATCAGCTTCTCAAATTCTATAAAATATCTCACTGGGATATCAATTGGAATTGAATTACATTTATAATTTATAGACAATTGACATTTTTACTATAATAATAATGCTTATTATGTATCAGGTACTATTCTATCTGCCCTGCCCTGTACCAAGTAACTTTCTAAGCATTTGGGGTACATTTGCAAAAAGTACAGACACTTTTAAAAGTTGGGAAAAAGTAACAGAGATTCTAGCCCTCAAGGAGTATATATTTTAGCTGAAGTAGGCAGGCAACAAACACTAAATATAAGAACTAAGTAAATGATACAGCATGTTAATGGGTAGGAAGTGCTACAGGAAAGAAAACAAGTGGGAAGAGTAGGATCTGGGGCTCAGGACAGCAGGGTACAGGTCACAGCCTTATATAGTTTAGTCATGGGACAGTAACTGATTTAGTCCTACCTCTATGAGGTAGACACTACCATGATAATTACGACTTTACAGATAAAGGAAATAAGACATAAAGAGGTTAAGTAACTTGCCAAGGTCACACTACTAAGAAGTGGCAGAGCCAGAATTTGAACTTGAACAGTCTGGGCTCCAATTCCTACAACCAAAATCAGTATTCTTTAACTCCACACTTTAATCCATTCAGGCTCCAGATAGGTTTCTCCATTTATTTACGTCTTTCTATCAATCAGTAAAGTATGGCTTTTCTTATTAGGCTTCTTTCTAGGTATTCACAGTATTTCTTGCTATTGTGATTTGAAATATTTTTACTATGACATATCTAATTAGCTTTTGCTAGTGTGTGAAGAAGCTATTGATTGTTATGTGGCAATCAGCCACCTTTTTGAGTGCTTATTATTTCCAATAGTTGATTTTCTTGGATTTCATAATTAGAAATGCACATAATGACAATTTGTCTCTTCCTTTCCATTATGTTTTTATATTTCATTTTTGTTACCTTTCAGTTCTAAATATTTGCTGATTTCCACTGTGATTCCATTGTTGACCCATTGGTTATTTAGAAATATGTTTGTTTAATTTCCAAACATATGGAGATTTCCTAGTTATTTTGTTTTTTTTTTGTTACTGATTTTTAGCTTAATTCTACTATAGCCAAACAATTTACTCTGCATGATTTCAGTCCTTTGAAACTTGCTCTATGGCCCACTACATGGATAATATTGGTAAATATTCTGTGAGCACTTGAAAAAATGTACATTCTGCCATTGCTAAATGCAGTGTTCCATAAATGTCAATTCAATCAAGTGTGCTAACCACATTCACCTCTTCTGTATACTTACTGATTTTTTATCTGCTTGTTCTTTTAGTAGTTAGTTTAGGGATTGTGACATGCATGATTGAATTTTCAGAGTGTAATATAAATCACTACAGTGGTATGTACGGACCTTAAAATACTTTAATTTTATTGACTCTCTCCAGCCACTTGTGCTATTTATAATATACAATATTTATATAATGTTGTTTTTGTTTAACATAATCAATGCACATTTAGATTTTTTCATATAATAGTAATTACCTTTTCCATTGCTCTATATTCTCTATTGTGTCTGCCAGCTTCTAACATGTTCCTGCTGCCTGTTTGCTCCTGGCTTCTATTGTTCCTCTGCAAAGTCAATATCAATTGTATAATTTCTCATGTGAAGAGGGTATGTCATTTTTTTTCCTTCTAGCTGATTTTAAAATTTTTATTTTGTCTTTGGTTTTCAGCAGTTTGACTATGATGTGCGTAGGAGAAATTCTGCTTGAATTTATTAGGACTAACTGAATTTTTGGCTCAGTGTGTGTTATCAGTTTTAGAAAATTCTCAACCATTATTTCCCCAAACATTGCCTCTCTACTCCTCTTCTGGGATTCTAATACCACAGATGGTACTGTTTTCTTTTCATTCTTTTCGTATTAAACCATACTTTCTTACCTTCATTTCTGTATTTTCAATCATTTTATCACTTTGTGCTTTCAGTCTGAAAATTTTTCTTCAGAATTATCTTCCTTCTCACAAGTTTTCCTTTTGGTTATATTTAATCAGTTCTTAAACCTATCCATTAAGCTCTTAACTTAATTTCCATGGGTTCACCAAATGTTCAGTTCAATTGCTTAACTTCTCATCAATAGCTTCTCAGATTTAGCTATTTCTTAGAAGGATAAAGCCCTGCCAAATGCCAAATTCCCCTCCCTGAGCTTGCATCCCTCCTGGGATGTTGGCCCTGCAAATCTTTCCTTTTTTGTTAGCTCCCTGATTAATTTAAAGTGTTTCAAAATATTTTGTCCAACTTCTTTAGCTGTTTTCAATGGGACGGTTTGTATGAACAACCTATTCGACCATTGCTGGATGTGGAACTTCTCTATTATAATGGGAGGCAGCATAGTGACTAAAAGGCTTTGAACTGTGTCTGATACAATAGCGTACAAAGGCTATCCAAAAAATATCCAGCCATATAATATGAAAAATAGAAGGATTTATGGATAGATTTTTTTCCAGGCGCCCTCATATACTCAATAAGTTTATGCTATTATTATAGATAAAATTAGCCTTACAGTTTCATTTTTTGTGTTATCCTTGATGAATTTGCACTCCCCCCAGCAGTGTGCGAGAGTTCCTTTTTCTCCACACCCTCTCCAGCACTTGTTATTCCTTGTCTTGTTGATAATAGCCATTCTAACACGTGTGAGGTGGTATTTCATTGTGGTTTGGATTTGCATTTCCCTGATAGCTAATGAGGATGAGCATTTTTTCATATGTCTACTGGCCATTTGTATTTCTTCATGGGAGAAGTGTCTGTTTAGTTCTTCTTCCCACTTTTTGTTTGTATTTTTGTTGTTGTTAAGTCATATTAGTTCTTAATATATTTTAGATATTAGACCCTTATCAGATACGTTGTTTGCAAATATTTTCTCCCATTCAGTTGGCTGTCACTTTGCTTTCTTGATGGTTTCTTCTGCTGTGTGGAAGCTTTTCAGTTTGATATAGTCCCATTCATTTATTTTTGCTTTTACTTCCCTTGCCTTTGAGGACAGGTTCATGAAGTCCTCCTTGAGTCCTAGGTCTATAAGTTTAGTACCTATGTCTTCTTCTATACAGTTTATTGTTGCAGGTCTTATATGAAGGTCTTTAATCCATTTTGAGTTAATTTTTGTATATGGAGAGTTCACAGCTCAGGTTCATTCTTTTGCATGTTTTTCCAACTTTCTCAGAACCACCTACCGAAGAGGCTGTCTTTTCTCCATTGCATATTTTTTGCTACTTTATCAAAATTTATTTGTCCATAAATTTGTTGATTCATTTCTGGTTTTTCCATTCTGTTTCATTGGTCTATATGTTTGCTTTTCTGCCAATACAAAGCTGTTTTGATTCTTGACGTTTTGTAATATACATTGAAGTCGAGGAGTGTAATACCACCAGCCTTATTCTTTTATGTAGTATTGCTTTGGCAATTCAAGGTCTTTTATGGTTCCATATAAATTTGATCATTATCTATTTTGTGATAGTATGATTGTGGGATTTTGATAGGTATTGCATTAAATCTGTAGATTGCTTTGGGCAGAATAGCCATTTTAGCAATATTAAGCCTTCCTATCCTTGAAGAGAGATTTTTTTTTCATTCCTTTGTATCTGTTTCAATTTCTTTCAAAAGTGTCTTACAGTTTTCTGTGTATAAGTCTGTCATGTTCCTTGTTAATTCCCAGGTATTTCATTCTTTTTGTTGTGATAGCAAAGGGAATTGACTCCCTCATTTATTTCTCTGAAAATTGGTTGTATATAGGAATGCTTTTAATTTTTGCACATTGATTTTGTATCCTGCAACTTTACTTTATTTATTGATTTTTTTGTAAGAGTTTCCTGGTGGAATCTTTAAAATTTTCTATATAACGGATCATGTCATCTGCAAATAGTGACAATTTGACCTCTTCTCTCACAATTTGGATACCTTTCATTCCTTTCTCTTGCCTGATTGCTCTGGCTAGAACCAATACTATATTAAATAGCAGTGGTGACAGGGGTCCTCCCTGTCTTGTTCCTGATTTCAGGGGAATAGACTTCAGCTTTTCTCCATTCAGCATGATATTAGCTGAGGGTTTGTCAAATATGGCCTTTATCATGTTGAGATACTTTCCTTCTATACTCATTTTATTCAGTGTTTTGATCATAAATGGATGTTGTACTTTGTCAAATGCTTTTTCTACGTTAATTGATATGACCATGTGTTCTTTATCTTTTATTTTGTTTATGTAGGTGTATCACATTGATTGATTTTCTTATGTTGAACCATCCTTGTGCTTCCTGGTTGAATCCCACTTGATCATGATATATAATCTTTTTGATGCATTGTGGTATTCTATTTGCTAATATTTTGTTTAGGATTTTTGCATCTGTATTCATCAGAGATATTGGTCTGTAGTTTTCCTTTTTTGTGTTTTGTCTTTACCAGGCTTTGATAGTAGGGTAATGTTGGCCTCATAGAATGAGATAGGAAGTATTGCTTCCTCTTCAATTTTTTTTGGAAGAGTCTGAGGAGGATAGGCATTAATTCTTCTTTGAATGCTTGGTGCAACTCATTGGTGAGACCATCTGGTCCAGGGCTTTTGCCTTTAGGGAGATTATGGATATTCGTTTCAATCTCTTTGCTATTGATTGGTCTATTTAGATTATCCATTTCTTAGTTCAGTCTAGGTAGACTATAAGTTTCTATAAACTTGTCCATTTCTTCTAGGTTGTTAAATTTAGTGGCATAAAGCCCTTCATAATATTTTCTTATAGTGCTTTGTATTTCTGTGGTATCAGTGGTAATTTCTCCCCTTTCATTTCTAATTTTGGATATTTGTGTCCTTTCCTTTGATCAGTCTAGCCAGGGGATTGTCTATTTTGTTGACTGTCTCAAAGAACCAGCACTTTGTAATATTAGTTTTTTCTATTGTCCTTCTGTTCTTTAATTGGTTTAGCTCTGTTTTAGTTTTTATTATTTCTTTTCTCCTGCTGATTTGGGGTTTTGTCTTCTTTTCTTTTTCTAGTTCTTTAAGATGGGATGGTAAGGTGTTTACTTGTGATTTTTCTTGTTTCTTTTCTTGGGGGGTGGGGGGGCTAGTTCCCTGGCTGGGAATTAAATTATTTCTTAAGATAGGCTTGTAATGATATGAATTTCTCTCTTATTACTGCTTTTGCTGCATCCCAATAATTTTGAGATGTTGTATTTTCATTGTCATTAGTTTATATATATATTTTAATCTCTTCTTTTATTTCTTTTTGATCCAGTCATTTTTAATAAGATGTCATTTAATCTTCATGTATATGTGATTTTTTCTGCTTTCCTTTTACAGTTGCTCTCCAATTTCAAAACTTTGTGGTCTGAGAATTCAGACCTTGGTATGATTTCAATCTTCTTGAATTTGCTGAGGCTACTTTTAGGTCCCAGCATGTGGTCTACCCTTGAGAATGTTCCATATGCACTAGAAAAGAATCTGTAGTCTCTTTTTGCTTGATGAAGTGTCCTGTAAATGTCAATTATGTCCAATTGCTGTAATGTGTTGTTTAGAGCTGATATTTCCTTATTTATTTTCTGTTTGGATGATCTGTCCATGGCTGGTAGTAGGGTGTTTAAGTCTCCCACAATGATTGTGCTTTTGTCAGTTTCTCCTTTCAGATCTGTCAGTAGTTGCTTTGTATATTTTGGTGCTTCCTGGTTGGGAACATATTTATTAATTAGTGTCAAATCTTCTTATTGTTGTATTGTGACTTTTATCACTATGTAATGTACATCTTAGTCTCTTGCTGTCTTTTTTAACCTGAAGTTTATTTCATCAGATAACAGTATGGCAACTCCTGCTTTTCTCTTGTTACCATTTGCTTGGAGTATTGTTTCCCATCCTTTCACTCTGAGTCTGTGTTTGTCCTTATGGCTGAGGTGTGTCTCTTGGAGACAGCATATGGATGGGTTTTGTTTTTTAATCCAGTCTGCTACTCTGTGTCTTTTTATTGGTGAGTTCAATCCATTAACATTTAGAGTGATGATCGATATGTGAGGATTTCCTGTGGCCATTACTTATTTCTTTGTTTGTTTTTGTTTTCTTTTTGTTTCTTTCTTGTTGTCCCAACTTTACTCCATTTTTCCTGATGTTTTGTTTCAGGTCAAAGAGCCTACTTCAGTATTTCTTGAAGTGGGAGAAGAGGGAGGGGGCAGGAGAGGAGGGAGCAGGAGCAAAATATATGGTGTGAGAAAAAGAACTTACACTGAATGGTGAATATATAATGTAACAAATAGACCATGCACTGTAGAATTGCACACCTAGAACCTAAATAACTCTTGATAACCAATGTCACCCCAGTAAGTCTAAGAAAAAGAAATAAAACTGAGCGATGTGATAGAGAGTGAAGGGTAGTGTGAGACTACTTTAGAGCCATCAGGGAAGATTACTCTGAGGAAGAATATCTGAAGCATAACAAGAAGCCAGGCACTCCATAAAGGATACTTGGAAAGAGTTTCAGACAGAGACAATAGCAATTATAATGTAATCCTGAAACAGGGATGAGCTCTGTGTAACAAACAAGAAAGGAGACCCAGCTGGAATAACTTCCATGAAGGAGATGGTTGGCGAATTAGGCAGGGACTAGACAATAAATTTGAATTTTATTCAAAATGCTATGGGAAGACTTTAAAGGATTTCATAAGGGTATAGACATGGACTGGTTTATATTTTTAAAGGATAATTCAGGCTGCCCATAGAAAATGGAATTTAAGGGAGCAACAGAAGAGGCAGGGTGCTCAAGCCAGAAGCTATTGCCATGGTCCAACTAACACATTATCATCACTGGGGCTAAGGCATTAGCATTGGATACGAAAAAAAGTGGATGAAGTAAAGTTAAATTTTAGAGACAGAATTATTAAGACATGCTGACATATTTTCTATGGAAGTTAAGGAATGGAAAGAATCAAAGATGATTCCTACATTTGGAATTTAAACAACTAGGTTAATGGTGGTACCATTTACTAAAATATAAAAGATAGGGGAGGATTGAGATAATGGTAGAGTAATCAAAGAGTTCAATTTTGGATATAATAAGTTTGAGATGCCTGGGAGATAATCAACTGGAAAAATCAGGCAGGCAGTTGCAATCAAAACATAAATTGTACGCATACCCGAAGGTTATATTTAAATTCATGACACCATGTGAAATCATACAGGATTAAAATGTTGTGAATAATTGCAGGATCTGAGGGCTGAGCTATGGGGAACTCCAATATGACTACAATATTTCTATCCTAATTTTTGTAAAGTGGCTTACAAGGAAGAAGATCTCTGTAAAGAAGAAAACTTGTGGAATTAACTCAATAGTAGGTGATCATATATTCACAGAATTTTAAAAATTACCTTAAATTTTCACTTATTTTATGGGGTTATCTCCCACACCAGAAGATGCTCTAACTTTTACTCCAACACTTAGAATGCTGAATACAAGGCCAGAGCTCTTTCACGTGCTGCAGATAGATAAGAGAAAGAATTAACTATTTTCCTCATTAAAGCTTGATGCAAAACAAGTAAAAGAATTAAAATTTTTGACAAATATTAGTAAAAGGCCTAAATGTACCCAGGTGTTTGTAGTTCCCTAAATATAGCTCTAAATTATGTCATATTTATATTTAATATTACACTAATACTACTTATTACTTCTATTATATATGGTTGATTTATAGTGTTCTCTCTATGTGGAAAAATGTAAATTAGTGGAAAATTGTAATAATTCTCCTTAATTTTGTTTATCATGTCAAGCTGTTTATGACATAGCCAAAACACACCTCCCACTTGTCAGCTTATTCAAATGGCAGAGAAAACAAGGAAGAAATAAATAGTCTCTGGAGTGTTAGCCTTGAAAAGCAAAGGGTTTACAGAGATGGCAAATAGCATAGCTACTAAAGACTACCCAGCATGGAGGAGCATTGAGGTAGAATCATTCTGTAAGCAACATGGTGTTACTTTTCTATATTTACATAAGTAAATCATTGACACAAAACAACCTTATCTTACTACTTCTATAAGTAAATTCCAAGCCAATTAATGACAGGGATGGATAAATTAACTTAGCCATATCAAAATTCCATCAAAATTCCAGTTATTTATTTTTTCTGAGACAAAAACATTTCTCTTACAAAAAAAAAATGATAGGGGATTAGTGGTTCAATCAGAGGTGGGTACAGTAAACAAAAAGAAAAGTCTTTGATAATTTTAAATGTTTCAAAGAAGTAGTACAATAACTGTCTGTGTAACTCCAGGACTAGTCACATTATCAGGGACAGGAGGGCTGGTTCAGACCATTTTTCATTTGTGTCATGGCTGGCAGGAAATTCAAAACCTAATCTGAATTAGAATCACATTAACAACATCAACCCCTTTGGTAGCATAATTGTTTTCTTTTCCTTGGTTCCCATTTTCTACTTACTTGTTGAATAGGCAGAATACCCACCTCATCCAGTCTAAAAATCTCAAATTTTTTGTTCATTTATTTTTAAATTATTTTTTCAGTTATAGTTGACATTCAATATTATTTTAAATTGGTTTTAGGTGTATAGCATAGTGGTTAGACATTTATATAATTTATTCAGGAATCTCCCCAATTAGCCTAGTACACACCTGGCATTATACATAGTTGTTACAACATTATTGACTGTATTCTCTGTTCCGTACTTTACATTCCCATGACTATTTTGTAACTACCAATTTGTATTTTTTAATCACTTCATTTTTTTCACCCAGCTCCCAAATTCCCCTCCCCTCTGGCAACCATAAATTTGTTCTCTATATCTATGAGTCTGTTTCTATTTTGTTTGTTTGCTTGTTAATTTTGTTTTTCAGATTCCACATATAAATGAGACCATATGGTATTTGTCTTTCTCAATATTTTCATCCATCCTCTTCCCAGACGAGTTTACATTATAAAAGCTATTGAAGATTTGCTGGTACCAGGTTTCTCTGCACACTGTGAAGTTATGTTTGCTTTTAGGGGAATATTCTCTGCCAATCATACAGATGACCATGAGTTGTGCCCTAAGAGCTTGGAATCCACCTTGTAGATTCAGTATGCTCTTATGAAACCTAACATGAAGGAATTTACAGAATCATCTATTTTTCCTGAGCTTTTGATCAAATGACTTAAGGTTTTACTATTAAACAATGGTAGTGTGCTGGTTTCTGTTACTAATTGAGAGCAGGCATCCACGAGGGCTGTCCAGATAAAATCCAGCCATAAATGCTTCTATTTTTCATATTACATGGCTGGATACTTTTTGGACAGCCCTTGTATATGCTTTGGAAACCATTGACGAGATCAGTAGATATATCATCCAGCAATCTCACTTCTCAGTACACCCAAAAGAACTATAATCAGGATCCAGAAGAGATATCTGCACTTCCATGTTCAATGCAGCATTACTCGCAATAGCCAAGCCATGGAAACAATCTAAACATTCTTTGATGGATGAATGGATAAAGCAAATGTAGTAGTCATATATACATACAATGGAATATTATTCAACCATAAAAAAGAAATCCTGCCATTTATGACAACATGGATGTTCCTGGGGGACATTATTCTAAGTGAAACAGTCAGGCACAAAAAGACAAATACTAGATGACACCACTTATAATGCAGAACCTAAAACAGTCAAACTCATAGAAGAAGATAGAATGGTGGTTGCCAGGGACTAGAAGGAGAGGAATAACAGATAATAGTCAAAGGTTACAAAGTTTCTGTTATACAAGGTGAATAACCCTAGAGATCTACTGTACAGCCTAAAGCCTATAGTTAACAACACTCTATTGTATACTTAAAATTTTGTTAAGAGGGTAGATCTAATGTTAAATGTTCTTAACATACACACTCAAAATAATAATAATAAATAGACAGGGCAGGAGGAAACTGTGGGAGGGCATGAGCATGTTTGGAGCATAGATTGTGGTAAGGTTTCACAGGTCTAAACTTATCTCCAAGCTCATTGAGTTGTATACATTAAATATGTATAGCTTTTTATATGTCTATCATACCTTAATAGTGTTATTTTTCAAAAAAAGTGATTGGTAGACCTGATGTTCTGTTATGAAACTTTATATTGGGAACATTGCGAACCTGACCCTCTGCCTTACTGATCTCAAACACACCCTGAATCTCACCTCTTGCATTCCCCACCCCTACACCCACAAGTGCTCACATGTTAGTGGCATATCCCTATTCTTTTTCAGGCAGGATTAAACATGAGAAATTTAAATGATTTTTCTACACCGGCTCACACATCTGTTTTTTGGTTTGGATTTTTCCAAACCAGGTGATATAAGGAAGATATAAGGAAGACAAAAAGGTGAATGGAGTAGTAAGTTGGGTAAGGAAATGAAAACAAAATAAGTGATGCAGAATGGGAAGGCAGAAAAAGCCTCCCAGTGGGGATGGCAATGTGACTTAACAAAGAGAGCACTGTGTAAAGGATCTAGACCTGGTGTGGACTCAGCTTTGTTATAGACTCCTTGTGAAACTTTGGGTAAATATCTACCACTCTTGGCTGCTCAGTTTGCTTTTCTGTAAAATGGAGATCATTTTTTTAAATCCTTAATTCTCACATCATGACAGTGTTGTAGGATCCTGTAAGATGACATGTGTAAATATATTTTGCATACCACCAAGAGCCAAATCTAAGGGATTAGTGATGGGAGACTTAAATAGGAGCCAGGAAAATCATAACAGAAATGGCAATTATTTTGTTTGTTTTTTTCTAACATGCCACTTAGTTTCAAGTTCTTCATAGCCCAGTATTATCATTTACAATATTCCTGTGACCTATTCATTGAACAGCTTCTGATTTTTCTTTATCTTGTTTCCCAGTTTCTACACCAAACTGACTTTTGTAGGCAAACACACCATGCATGCCTCCTCAGGAGGCAAAAAGTATAAGAGGGATATGATTACTAGAATTACTTTGTTAGGGTGAATAAGGACATATCTTGGTAATAATCCCTTAAGGCCTGATTATATATATGATTAAATACGTAAACACACACACACACACACACACACACACACACACACACACACACAAACTACAATAAGGTCCTCACCCTTCTTCTTTACACAAAGATGTCAATGATAAAGTCGTGAGAAGGTCCATGGGAAGGAAAATCTTACAAACTAGATTTTACAATGTTGTTAACTTGCTCACCCAGGGATTATTTTACCCAATGAGATGCTCTACCAATTACACATGTTCTATTTCTATTTTAATGTGAATTCAGGCAGAACTAAATCATCTTAAAGCATCTATCAATAGGCAATTATCCAGCCATTCAGTTTCATGCTCTTCATAATCCAGTGTTATTATTTGAAATCTTTTTGTAGTCCACTTATATAACAGCCTCTGAGTTCTTCTTCTTTCTTCTACTTTCTGTTTCAAACTGATCTTCATAGGTAAACAGGTCCTATGTGGTCACAGATTTCATCAGGAGACAAAAAATGATGAGAGGAACAAAGTGTTAGATTACTTTGCATTATGTCACATAAGGAAAAATCAATGTCAGTAATAATCCCTTGGATTTATAAAAAATGCTTTGAAAATAGCCCAATGTTAGTTATGTGACCATGAATGACACTTCACTTCCCTGTATTTATTTCTTCATCTGTAAATGATGATAATATTGGTGATTTAAGCAGCTTATTTGGGGTATAACCATTTAACCAATGAGAAATTGACTTAATTGTTCTCTCACTCAGCCCCTTTCTCTCTATCTTGTACATGATGACATCATGAAGGACTTTGTCAGATGGTTTGCTGAAATCCAGATTCACTGTGCTCAACACTACCCTCATCTACAAAGAGAGCAATAAACCTGATCAAAAATTAAAGAGAAAGAAAGAGAAAAATAAAATGAGTTTGTTTGGAGTGATCTATAATCTATATCCCCATGCTATCTTCTGTTGATGGTCATCTCACTCCACAGGTGCCCACAAAACATGTATTTCTATTTAGCCAGATTGTTGAAACTTCAAATTCCCTGGTGGGTATTTTCTTAAAAATGACCATTTTCTTATTTTTAAAATAAAGTCAGCTTTCCCCCAGTTGACACTTCTCAAAACAGTTTCTTGAAAATCCTATAGAGAAGGTTACATCCAACAGGAAAGAGGAATTTGGAAGAAGCATCTGATGGATGCAAATTGCCATTTATTCCTCACCTGACCTCAGAGAACTTTTAGTTTTCCCCAAGGACTCTCGTGGCCCTCCTGAATCAATGACAGCACCACTGGGGATGTCCTGTGGAGACTTTCAAGTCACTTAGAAGGCATATGCAGTTACACACTTTTCATTTTCATTTCATTCAACATTCACAGGGAACCTACTCTATGCCAAGGTCCTGCTGACATAGAGTCACTCTCTTCACAGAGTTCACTGTCTAGTGTCAAAGACAGGGTGTGTGAACAAATAAACACAACTCAGTGGTAAGTGTACCTGAACTTATATAGCAGAAATATAGTTTCAGCTCACACAATCCTCCCATGTTAATGGGCATTTCTCTTCTGGTTAACAATGGAGCTAGGTATAGCCTGCTTCACCACAGGACAAGATAGGCTGGATGGGACCAAGATCTGAAAATTTGCTGAATTTATGACCTGAACACTTACATAGATGGCAGGCTCTTCATGGTGTGCAGATCACTCCAAACAACCTCATTTTATTCTTCTCCTTCTTTCTTTTTAGGTTCTGGTGGACAATTTTTTTTCTGGAAGGTAAAGGTGCTATAGCTTAGAGAAATGGGATGGTAATGGTCCAAACTTAGGTGGGTACTGAGTCTTCCAACAGGTGGCCCAACTATATTTATGGGAAATTTAGAGTAAAACAGTACTAATATTCAAAGAAAGTGAGCTATCAGTATCAGGAAGTTTCACTGGCAGGTATCAAGCCCCAGCCACCAGGCTGAAGTTCAAGGGAAATTCTCTAGTTAACAATTGCCCTGCCTACAGTACATTCTGTACTAATAAATCTGACAAGCCAATATAGTCAGCCTCACTGCACATTTGAAAGGCTAGTGCTCCCATGGAATAGTAAGCTTCAAATCTAGAAGTACCTGCAGATAACGATTTAGTGCACCTCTTGAGCAAGTAGTGAACAAGTGGTGACTGCCAGATGACCCTAATGGTTAACTCCAATGCCTGAAGCCACCATTCCTGAAATCTGACCTAAGTTGAAGCTTATGTGAATGTGTTCATTGAGAAAACTTCAAAATTGAGTATGAGGGCCCCAAAGCACTGGAATTATGAATGAGAAGAAAGGAGTAAGTATTGCATGGATTAGTGGTTTTCATTTGGAGGGAATGGACAAGGGACCAGGAGAGAAGAAGAAATGGGGAGATGTGTAATTTGAATAAATTTCCCCAGATCCTTCTTTCTCATCTATACATACACAATTGAGAATCAGTGGCATAGCTAAATAATTTTATTCAATATTAAAATCTCTATCCTGGGGGATTGAAGTTTTTGTGATATTTGGAGAAGGGATTTAAAAATCATCTGAGCTGGACTGACATTCAGAGTAAGGAAATTCAGCAGCTTTTCAAACAATGGAGAACACTCACCCTTACATAAAGTATAATATATAAATATTTCCACTTAACAAAAATGTACATAAATGCAAAGTGTTTATTGAAACTTGAGTACCATGACTCAGAATTTTCTTTCAACTAGAAATTAAGTCCCAGTTGGAAGTCCATACAAACACTGATGTACCGCCTTTCACTCTCACTGTCATGTTTTTCTGACACAATTCCAAGAGCTGAAAATGTCTAAGGAGATTTTCTGAAAGATTTAGGTGCTTATAAACATCAGGAAGCTACACTAATCCCAAATCTTTTTGAAGGAGAGGTACAGCACCATTTTCTGGAGCTGGTCCCTGGAATGAATGTACTGGCCTGGAAGTGAACTCTGTGGCACTGGCAATGGGGCAGGAAGGGTATTAAGTGCTAGGCCTAAAGGGGTCTGTGAAAAGGGCCAAGTGTATCTTCTTCAGTCTCACTTCCACTCAGGACACTTAACACTAGCTTGTAACTTTCTCCTTAATTCAGCTAAGAGGTTTACTTATTTTATACAACATTTCTGACTATATTGTAGTGGAAGGGCTTTTGGAAAACATTTAGTTGACCATACTTCCAGAAGTATAAATTCAACCCTTAAAATTTAAAAAGGAAAAGGTGTCCTTCTGTTCTTACAAAATTAATATTAAACACTAAGTGTTTTGGCAGATATGAGGATGTGCCACTTAGAACAACCTTCAAGAAAAGACTTCCTGCCTAGCTGCACGTTGACATCATCTAGGGATGAGCTCCTTCAGATCTCATCTTAGCATTTGAACCAGTCATGCTCTTCACAGATTGGGGGTTGTTTATACAGCTGCTAGCATTAATTATCTTGACTAATACAGAATCCTTTCTTTCCTGAGAAGGATTCAAGTTGAGCTTGTCAAAAGATTGGGTGTGATCTTATGGTGGGTTCATTTGCTAGGACTTCCATAACAACCACAAAGTGGGTAAATGAAAAAAACTGAAACGTACTATCTCACGATAATGGAGGCCAGAAGTTCAAGATTAAGGTATTGTCAGAGTTGGTTCCTTCTGACGGCTATGCTGAAAGGGTCTGTATCAGGCATTTCCTTGGCTTGTAGATGCATCACCTCAATCTCTGTCTTGGTTTTCACATGGCATTCTCACTGTGCATGTGTCTATATTCAAATTTCTTCTTATAAGGATGTCAGATATATTTAATTTGGATCCTCCCTTACTCCAGTATGACCACATCCTAACTTAACTAATCACATTTACAATGACCCTACTTCTAAATAATGTCACTTCTGAGGTACTGGGGGTTAGGGCTTCAACATATGGATTTTGGGAGAATGTTATCCAACCCATAACAGAAGGTATCATTAGCAAGAAGCTGTCTTTGTGAGGATTTGAAAGTCCAAACACCATTCCTCTGATGAGGAGAATGCTGTTGAGTCCTGTGTTTAGTACAGCAAGTTTATACAGTTCCATCCTTATTGTTGACACAATGAAACTTTATTTTCTACGCATAAAACAATGTCTTTCTTTTTTTATTAGATTGATTAGGGTGACATTTGTTAGTAAAGTTACATAGGTTCCAGGGTGCATTTCTACAATAGATCATCTGTGTTGCATTGTGTGCTCACCAACGATTCAGTTCTCCTCCCATCACCATTTATTTGATGTCCCCTCCCTCTTACCCCACCCATTTCCTGTCTTTCAAACACCATTAGCCTCATGCCAAGCACAGTTTCTGACTGAGCTAAAGGCTGTGTTTGAAGTGTCTTTTTAGAACTCCTTATGGACTATTGTAGCTCCCCAAATTCATGTGTTGAAGTCCTAACCTGTAGAACCTCAGAATGTGATTATTTGTCAATAAGGTCTATATAGAGGTAATTAAGGTAAAATTAGGTCAATAGAGTAGATACTAATATAATATGACTGGTATCCTTATAAAAAGAGGAGATTGAGGGAGTTACCTGATGGTGTAGCGGCTTAAGGCTTCGGCATTGGTGCTGTCAGCGCTGCGGCCTGGGTTCGATTCCCAGTCAGGGAGCTACCCACATACCAAAAAGCAAAACAAAACAAAACAAAACAAAACAAAACAAAAAAAAAAAGAGGAGATTGGGACATGGACACACACACACATAGAAGGATTAGGACACAGACACATGGAGAGCAGATCATGGTAAGAGACAAAAGGAGAAGACAGCCATCTATATGTCAAGGAGAGAGGCCTCCGAAAAAACCAACACAGCCAATCCCTTGATCTCAGACTTCCAGTCTCCAAAACTGTGAGGCAATAAATATCTGTTGTGTAAGCAGCTCAGTCTGTGGAACTTTGTTACAGCAGACCAGGCAGAACAAAAGCCTTATTAGGACTCCTAGAGAGTCTGGGAAAAGGCTTTAGATCCACTTTGAAGGTAGCAGGCCATGTGCATGTCAACGGTCCTGTTTTTATAACTAAGAAAGCACTCCTGTTGCTGAATCTGCTGCTGCTGCCGCTGCCACCACCACCCAACCTCCCATGCCCCTCTTTTGTCCTTCTACCTTCCAAATCGGTTTGTTACTGGCTTTTCCCATGACTTACCTTTCACTAGGTCTATGGATTCAAATAATAGGCCTTGACTCTGGGTACTGGATTTTATAAGAAAATAGTGAGTGGATATACAGATGGCCAAAAGACATATGAAAAGATGATCCACTAAGTATCAGAGAAATGCAAATTAAAACTACAATGTGATATCACCTCACACTTGTCAGAATGGCCATCATTATCAGTGAATCAACAAATAATAAGTGGTGGCTAGTGCACTGTTGGTGGGATTGCAAATCAGTACAGCCACTATGAAAAACAGTTGAATTTTCCTCAAAAAAAATTAAAAATAGAACTGGCTTGTGACCCAGCAATGCCACTTCTCGGTATTTATCTGAAGAAATGCAAAAGACTAATTCAGAAAAATATATGCATCTTTATTTCACTGCAGCACTATTTACAATAGCCAAGACATGGAAGCAACCTAAGTGTCCATCAATAGATAATTAGATAAAGAAGAGGTGGTACATATATACAGCAGAATGTTTTTCAGCCATTAAAAAGAATGAAATCTTATCATTTGTGACAACATGGATGGGCCTAGAAGGTTTTATGTTAAGTGAAATAATTCAGACAGAGAAATATGAGTATCATATGATCTCACTTATATGTGGAATCTGAAGAACAAGATAAACAAACAAGCGAAACAGAAACAAATTTATAGATACAGAGAACAAACTGATGGTTGCCAGAGAAGTGGGAATTTGGGTAGCTGGGTCAAAAAGTGAAGGAATTAAGAAGTGCAAAATTGGTATAATAGTTACAAAATAATCACAGATATGAAAAGTACAGCAGAGAGAATACGAGGTCTGTCCAGAAAATATCCAGCAATTTAATATGAAAAATAGAGGCATTTATTGAAGAAGACACAAGATATAGGAAATATTGTACATAGGACAATCATGACTCAGTCCCCTTCAAAGCCTTGAGACCTTGAGACCTCATACATTTCTCCCACTGTCTCTTCCACTGTTCAAAACACTCTGCAAAATCCTTTGTTGGAGTCACCATGAGCTGTCTCATTGTATTTCCCCGAATCTCATTTGAAATCTTTTCCCATTCAAAGGCGATTTTTAGTTTGGGGAAAAGCCAGAAGTCACAGGGAGCCAAACCTGGGCTGTAGTGGGGCTGAGTCACCTGGGTGATTTGAGGATTCCAGAATGTGGATCACTTTGAACAGATTCTGGACCATCTTTGAAGCATTTGTGCCACACTTTTATTTGCGCAGCATTCATTGCACCATCTCCAAAAGCCTTATGAATCATGCAAAGTTTCCACAAAGGAATGTTCAAGCTTAATGCAAAATTTGATGCAGATTCATTGTTTACTCTCTCACTTATTTTAAATGGGATGGCTATCCAGTACACATTTTCAGTCAATGGCATCCGGCACCCCCACTGACTGGTACAGTGAAGTCTTCATTGTTCACACACGCACTTTCCAGTCCACTCTTCTTGGCTGACAGGTTACATTGATATTGCACAAACCATTCTTGTTATAGTGGCAATGGCTGGTTTTTTTCCACACAGACTCTGTATAGTCGATAATGTTGCAACAACTATTTATACTGCCAGGTGAGTACTAGATTTATCGGGGGATCACTCTGTAAATTATCTAAAAGTCTCACCACTATGCTGTACACCTGAAGCTAATATAAAATAATATTGACTGTCAACTGTAATTGAAAAATAAAAGTTAAATGAAAAAAAGAAGAATGAATGGACAAATTTTTGTGATCAAATATCAGAATGGGCACCAGAGTTCTAGTTGGGAGCTTTCCCCAAGCATCAGGAAGATCTGCAACAAAGGCATAATGGCAAATAAATTAGCATCCCATAGTTAGTTCTTCTACTTTAAACCACTATTTTTTAGCCCATGATATCTTACAAGGTTTGTCCCTATTACAAGCATGTGAAGTAGCTCCTGGGTTCCTGAGTCAAATGTGGTGAGATGCTGAGGTAGCACTGCTAAAGTTAGAAAGTTCACTAACTTTAAAAGTTCCCAATTAATTCTGTGAAAAAAGGTGTTTATACCAGCCTCCACTTTGGGCCCAGCCTAAAGTTCTCAAGCTTCTGTCAGTCTTGGACCTTTTCAGAAGCAACTGTTTACCTCAGGCCTGGAAACAAAATAATCACTTACAGCAAAGTTACCAGCCTATTTGTTGGACAACTGGCTATATTTATCCTCTATCTTCCTCCCACTTCCTCTCGCCCTGTATTAGTTTTATATTGCTGCGTAACAAATTTAGCAGCTGTAAATAGCACACCTTAGATATATAGAATGAAATTTATTATAAGGGATTGGTTCACACAGTTATGGAAACTGAGAAGTCCCATGGCCTGCTGTCTGCAAGCTGGAGAACCAGGAAAGCTGAAGGTGGAATTCCCGTCTAGACCTAAAGGCCTGAGAACCTGAGGAGCCAATAGTGAAAGTCCTAGCCCAAGGAGGAGAGCCAGAGAACCAAACCCCATGTCCAAGAGCAGGAGAAGATGGATGTCTCAACTCAAGCAGAGGATGTGAATTCGGCCTTCCTCTGCCCTTTTTATTCTATTCTGGCCCCCAGTGGATTAGATGATGTCCACCCAAATTGGTGAGGCAATCTTCTTTACTCAGTTTATCAATTCATTTGCTAATTTTTCCAATTCTCTGGGCACCCCTTCGCCCAGTCAAGTTGACATATAAAACTAAACATCATATAAACCAAAGTAGAGAATAATATAATGAGCTATCATGTATTCTTCATCTAATTTCAGCAGTTAGCAACTCAATGCCAATCTACTTTCATCTATACCCCACCCTCTGGGAGAGATAAAAAAACTTTCAGACACCATTTAATATCATCTTGAAAGCATGTGCAAATACAAGGATTCTTTGTATAAACAGAACCACAATACCATTATCTCCTCTTTAAAAAATAGTATTTCCTTAATATCGTTAATATCTAGTCAGTGTTCACATTTCTCCAATTATTTTTATAGCTTACTCGTATTTGTTCCACAGAAGTCCGAATGTTGCATTTGGTTGATATGTCTCCTGTGTCTCTATAAGTATCCCCACCATTTCCTTTTATTAGCTCAGTTTCTGTAGGTCAGGGTTCTGGGTACAGCTTAGTTAGGTACTCTGCTCATGGTCCCACAAGGCTGCAGTGAAGGTGTCAGTCAGGATGCCTTCTCATCTGGAGTTCAAGATCCACTTCTAACTTCCCATAGCTACTCCTAGGATTCATTTCTTTGGTCTGTATGGCTGAGGATCCTGTTTTTTGGTGGCTCTTAACTTTAGGTTCTCTCAGATCCTAGAGTCTGAGGCACTCACAACATGGCTGTTTGCTTCTCCAAGGCCAGCAGCAGAATCTCTCCAGTTAGTTAGAATGGAGTCTTAAATAACATAACATAATCAGGGCAGTGACATACCATTACCTTTACCACATTCTGTTTGTTAGCAGCAAGTTTTAGGTACCGCCCATACTTGAAGATAAAAGATTATGTAAGGGTATGACTCATTGGAGGTCCCCTTAGGATGTGTACACCACCCCTACCCCTTGACCACTCATCTCCTTGAAGGAAGCAAACATGGAAGTTTCTGACTGCTTCTGCTCATAATACCATCAACTAAACTTAGGATAGGAGCCAAGGTGCCATATTTTTTTTGTTAAATTGTGTTCTCCTTGCCTAGTTGTCTTGTCACATACATTCTTTGTGGTCATCACTATTCCAAGTAACTCACATATGGGTTATTACTTATGTTTGCCAGTCCCACAAAAATCACACATGGAGTCCCAGGACAGCCACACCAGCAACCCCTGGAAGCTTGTTAGAAATGCAAATTCTCAGGATCCACTCCAGTCATGCTGCATTAGAAACTCTGAGGTGATATCCTGCAGTCTGTATTTTAACAAGCCCCCCAGGGGATGCTGATACATGCTTAAGGTTGAATACTACTGAATTCAGAAACAGGCTCTATAGAGAAAAGGGAATTTAAATAGCCAAAGAGCAGCATAAGAAAAGAAAATAGGGAGTTCCCTGATGGTATAGCGGCTTAAGGCTTCAGTGCTGGCATTGTCAGTGCTGCGGCCTGGGTTCGATTCCCAGCCAGGGAGCTACCCACATACCAAAAAGCAAAAAAAAAAAAAAAAAAAGAAAATACAGGGTCCTCTGTGTATGAGTTTGCTGGAGCTGCCATAATGAAGTACCACAGACTGGGCATTTTTTTTAAAGAAACTTATTGTCTCAGTTACGGAAACTAGAAGTCTGAAATTATGGTGTCAGTACAGTGGATTTCTTCTTCGGACTCTCTCCTTGACTTATAGATGGCCATCTTCTTCCTGTCTTCCTCCAGGGTATCTTTGTCTTCTAACTTCCTTTTCTTATAAGGACACCAGTCAGATTGGATTTCAATCCACTCTGATTATCTCATTTAAATGTAATCACCTCTATAAAGACCCTATCTCCAAATATAGTCACATTCTGAGATGCAAGGGATAAGAATTCTATCAGGTGATTAGAACTTCAACATAGGAGACACAATGCAGGTCATAACACCTTGCTTTTCCCATATTCCCAAAGAGAAGTATGCTGGATCCAGGGTGCCAATGGACCCCAAAATGACTCTTCATTACAATAGAGGGGTGCCTCCACACTGTGGTTCTCCTTGTTTGTCCTATTTATTGGGGAAAAGAATAGGCTGCTTGATGTCTGGCAGTCAAGATTTGAGGTATCAACTATTTTTAGGCATTGTTTAGGAATGACAATTAATCAGTAGTGGGATAGCTTAAGACCCACTGCTCTGCTAGAGAACAAACAACTGGTCATATTAGAAGCTGAACTTGGAAATAGTCCACTCTCTTAAAGAATGGAAGGGCTGGTTCCAGCTAACTGCTTGTCCAAACCCTGGAGTGAGTTCTCAGAATCACATTCAGATAATGCTGTTCAATGTACTATATTAATGTAGGCCTAGCTTGGCCTCACTGGATTATGAGGATAAAATGAAGTCAACTGACAGTAATCATTCAAATTTCACTTTCATGTTTCCTGCAAAGTCCACATCAAGCATTTGTGGGTGTCTCTCATGTGCTTACAAACAATTTTCTCCTTTTGGGGTGACCACTGTGACCCTGGATGCATTGTTCTCTCCATACTGCTGCTCTAACAAGCATTGTCCACTCTACTGCTCTTCTGGACACAAGACTCCAGCACTGTCTCTCATCCTTTTTCTGCTAGTGCCCATGCTACTGTTGCTATTAAGTAAGGCAGATATAGCCTTGCACAGCTCTGAATAGCAGGTCCATCAAGTATTGCCAATTAAGCATTTTTCTGCTCGGTACAGCAGGCCCTACTAGGACTATTGTTTTGCCAGGAAGGATTATCTTTTCTGCTATTTTTCTGGTCATAGGAGGGATTCATTTGTTGCCTCTGTGAGCTCGCACAGTGACAGAACCAAATGTTATTTTTTGAAGAAGTGAAGAAGAATGTCTCTCTCCCTTTTGTGTTGCATTCTGTTACTGAATCTCACATTCCTTTTGAGCCAACTAAAGAGACACTTTATATCCAGTTTGAAAGACTACATGTTGTGTCAGGTATCTGGTACCATACCAATCAGCTATGGCCAAATGGACAGGATCACATTGCCCAGACTATGTGGTCACAAGCCAGAGGATTGTCCTTATGTTTCAAAGCAATTTCTAAGGAATGAGGAAGCCATTCAATTGTTGTTGTTTTTACTCTTTGATACATGTTTATTCTATGTTTGTATGAGAATCATGTTTTCAACTTTTTGAAAATGACACATTATCAAAAATATAATTAAAACCAGTTTCACTTTCATACCTAACTTTTCTTTACATATAACATAAAATGTACTGTTTCGGCCATGTTTATGAGTACAGTTCAATAGCATTTAGTACATTCACATTGTTGTGCTACCATCATCCATCTATAGTACTTTTTCATCTTGCAAAACTCAAGTTCTATCTCCATTAAACACTAACTCCCTATTCCTTGCTACCCTCAGCACCATAGAGACTTTCTGCTTCTATGAATTTGAGTACTCTAAGGACATCATACAAGTGGAATCATACAGTATTTATCCCTTTGAAGGTAGCTGATTTTATTTAGCAGAATGTCCAGTTGGTTTTTACACTGTCCCATTCTACTAAATTTTTCTATAAGTGAACAAACAAGGCACACCTATCTTTATCTCAGAATTTGTTTTTAAATGCTTCAATCCTCCTCCAATTACAGACTTGCCCCTCTCTTCCTTCTACTTGACCACTCACTCTGTAAGCAATTTTACTCTGGCTTTCAAACCACTCTCCAAGTTTACCAATGACCTCCTAATCCACTAATTTAATGGCCTTTCTCCCTCAAATTCATCTATCTTTATGTCTCCATAGAATTAAGTATACAGCATGTCATTTATTCTACAAACACCCTGTAAGCTATGCAGGATATATAATAATAAGTATAATTATTATTCAATGGAATATCATCTTATCTCCATTTCACAGATGTAGAAACCAAATCTCAGAGTTTCATTTGTTCATTCACACAAATATGTACGAGGACAGGCTGATAAATTTTGCCTCCACTGTAATATTTTTTGTTACATTCAACATATCTGAATATAACCAGTTCTGTGTAGTCACATGGTATCTCCCGTCCCTCATGCTTGACCTTTCACATACAGATACTTACATTTTTTCACCCAGTGCACATTGAAATAAAAGAGTATTCAGATATTCGGTTCAAACAGTGTGCTTGGGAGTTCCCTGGTGGTGTAGTGGCTTAAGGCTTCAGCGCTGGAGCTGTTCGATTCCCAGCCAGGGAATTACCCACGTACCAAAAAAAAAAAACAAAACAAAACAGTGCACTGTTATTGAATTCTTAACAGTGAAAAAAGTTCCTCCAATTGAAATTCAGAGACAAATGCAAGCTTTTTATGGTGATCATGTGTTGATGTGAGCACAATAAGATGCTGGGTAAGGCAGTTCATCTATGGTGAAGAGGTGAAGTTTGCAGTAAAGAAATGGTTTCAAAAACAAAACACCAATTTTTTTAAAGGACAGATTTCAGAAATTAGTGCAGTGTTTGTATTAGTGTAGAAATGTATTTTGAAGTGTGTGGTGACTTTGTAGAAAAATAATTGTGCATCTTTGAAAATAAATGATGTAGGTATATTTCTTTTATTTCATTAAAATATCTTTTTCCATTCATTTTCCATTTAAGTGGAGGGAAAATTTATCATCCCCCACTCAGATTGAGTTTATCCTATACACTACTCCTCTACTCGGTGTTGGAGAGGGAATGGTGAGCATCCCAGACACTGTCTATTTCTTCATATAGCTTACTGTCGAGTAAGAAAGACAGACATTATACATGGGAATATAATTACCAATTGTGGTTAGTTTTTGAAGAGAAGATAAAGGGTTGCTAGAGGTTCACAGTAAGGCTTGCTTCAGATTGCGAGCAGAGTTCAGGAAAGTGTCTCTTAAGAAGTAATACAGAGGCAAATAGAGAAAGAGAGAGAAACAGAGGGAAGTAGAGGGAGAGAGAGAGAGAGGGAGAGAGAGAGAGAGAGAGAGAGAGAGAGAGAGAGAGAGAGAGAGAGAGAGAGAGAGAGAGAGAGAGAGAGAGAGAAGCAAAGGGAAGAGCATCTAATTAGGGGAAAAAAAGTTGCCCATGTTTGGGAAGCAGAAAGAAGGCCGGAGTGGTTGGAGTAAATATAACAAGCAGAAGAGAGATAGGAGAAGAAGCTCCAGCAGGAGGCAAAATGTCATCATGTGGGAAATATGAAGCCTTGGAAGACATTTAATCAACTGAATTAAAGGGAAAAAATTGACAGAACAAATCTGAACATATGAGTATAGACAGCTTCTCACCCTCTTCCCTATCTTGCACCCCAACTAGGACAAACACATTTGAAGTTTGCTGACTGACTGGGTATTTGCTTTTCCTTACTGAGAAATTTTAATATTTAAAGGTTAGGTAGAGGGGAAGGAAACACCAAAGCACAGAAGGAGCATCCAGAGAGGTGAAGTGAACCCAGAAGAATTCCCTGTCCTGGAAAACAAGTGAAGAGTGTGTTTCAACAAGGGAATCCTCAACTTATTGAATGCTACTGAGAGAGAAGCTCAGTGAGTAAGACTTGAGAATGTGCATTTGATGTGGCAACAGGGAGGTCTTAGTAACCTTAGCAAAAGCAGATTCCACAGAGGAGTGAGAAAGAAGTCATATGGAAATAGGCGGAGAAAGATGTGTAGACTACTTTTATGAAAAGTTACAAAGTAAAGAGGAAAAGAAAGATGTATAATAACAATAGCTGTAGGGAGTTGTGGGTTAAAGAAAGAGGAATTATTAAAATGAGAGATATTAGACAATATTTAAATCCTGAAGGGAATGATCCATTTGGAAAACAAGAGCAGCAAGGTTCCTTAGAAAGTGGTGGGTGGGGGGAGATTGGATTCAGAAACAGGTGCATTAACTACCCTTTGATAGGATCAGAGAATCCCTTCTAGTAAAGTATTGTTCAGACCATAACTTGCCTGTGAAACCACAGTGAGTTAGTTGAATTACAAGGGAGATACTAATTCAGCAGGTCTGGATGGAGCCTGTGACTCCATATTTCTAACAAGCTTCCGGGTAAGGCTAATGCAGCTGGTCCACGACCACAGTATAAGCTAGACAGTGTTTCTCAACCTAGGGTTCAAATTAAAATCATCTGGAGGAGGTTTTAAAACCCCTGATAGAAAATATCAACAAAACTAAGAGCGTGTGTATTTTAAAAGATAAACAAAATTGACAAACATTTAGCTAGGATAATTAAGAGAAAAAGAGAGAAGATTCAGATAAAATTATAAATGAAAGAGGAGACAATACAACTGATACCAAAGAAACACAAAGGATAGTAAGAGATTACTATGAGTAATTATACATCAACAAATTGGACAACAGAAGAAATGAATACATTCCTAAAAACATACAGCCTACAAAATCTGAATCATGAAGAAAAAGAAAATCTCAACAGACCAGAAGCAAGTAAGGAGATTGAATCAGTTATTTAAAAAACAAAACAAAACAAAACAAAAAAACCCTCCCAACAAAGAAAAGCCCAGGATCATGGCTTCATGCATAAATTCTACCAAACGTTTAAAGAATTAACACCAGTTCTTCTCAAACTCTTTCAAAAAATTGAACAGGACAGAATAGTTCCAAACTCATTTTATAAGACCAACATAACCCTGGTACCAAAGTTAGACAAGGACACCAAAAAAAAAAAGAAATGTACAGCCTAATATTCCTGATAAACACATGCAAATATCCTCAACAAAATATGACAAACCAATTCAACAGCACATTTAAAAGTTCATATACCATAATCAAGTGGGATTTAGCCCTGGGAACCAAGGATGGTTCAATACACACAAATGAAAAATGTAATACACTATATTAACAAAATGAAGTATAAAACCCCTATGGTCATCTCAAGAGATGCAGAATAGATATTTGACAAAATTCAACATTGTTTCATGATTCCAAAAAAGTTTAACAAATTATGTATAGAAGGAATATACCTCAACAAAACAAAGGTCATATATAACAAGTTCACAACTAATATATTCAATGGTGAAAAGTAGATAGCTTTTTCTCTAAGATCAGGGAAAAGACAAGAATGCCCACTCTTGCCACTTCTATTCAACATAATACTGAAATTCTTAGCCAGGGCAGATAGTGAAGAAAAATAAATAAAAGGTATCCATATTGAAAATTAAAAGTAAAATTGTCTCTGTTTACAGTTAACATGATCTTATATATACGAGTAAAAAACCTTAAAGATTCCACCAAAAAATGGTTAGAAATAATAAACAAAATCAGTAGGGTTGCAAGATATAAAATCAACATACCAAATCAGTTACAACCAGAGGGTAAGAGGGGAGAGGGTGGTAGAAAAGGAAAAAGGGGGTCAAATATATGGTGATGGAAGGAGAACTGACTCTGGGTGAACACACAATGCAATATATAGATGATGCATTATAGAATTGTACACTTGAAACCTACATAATTTTGCTAACCAATGCTACCCCAATAAATTTAATTTTAAAAATCAATTACACTTCTATACAAGCAATCCCATTTACAATTACATCAGAAAGAATAAAATTCTTAAAAATAAATTTAACTGAGAAGGTGATAGATATGCACCCTGAAAACTACAAAAGGTTATGGAAAAAGAAACAAATAAATGAAAAGATATCCTGTGTTCCTGGATTGGAAGAACTGATATTGTTAAAATGCTCATACCACCCACAAAAATCTACAGATTCCATGCAATTCTTAAAAAATGCAATGATATTTTTCACAAAAATAGGGAAAAAAATCCTAAAATTCATATGGAACCACAAAAGACCCTGACTAGCTGAAGCAATCTTAAGCAAGAAGAACATAGCTGGAGACATCACACTGTCTCATTTCAAAATATATTACAAAGCTGTGGTAATCATAATGCTATGATGCTGGCATAAGCACAGACATATAGACCAATGAAACAAAAGAGAGAGCCCAGAAATAAATCCACACAATTATGGTCAATTAATCTTTGACAAAGTTGCCGAGAACATGTAATGAGAAAAGGATAGCCTTGCCAACAAATGGTGTTGGGAAAACTGGATGCCAAAAGGAAAAAGAATGAAATTGGATCCTTATGTTACACTATACAGAAAATCAACTCAAAATGGAATACAGATTTGAATGTAAGACCCGAAACCATAAAATTACTAGAGAAAAAAAAAACATAGGGAGTAATCTCCTTGACATTGATCTTGGCAAAGATTTTTCTTATATGACCAAATGCTTAGGCAGCATAAGCAAAAATAGACAAATGAAATTGCACCAAACTTTAGAGCTTCTGCACAGTAAAAGAAATAATCAACAAAGTGAAGAGACAGCCTACTAAGTGGGAAAAAATATTTGCAAGCCATATATTCAATGAGGTGTTAATATTTAAAATATATAAAGAACTCAAACAACTCCATAATAAGAAACAACCTGATTTAAAAATGGGCAAAAGACCTGAATAGACATTTCTCAAAATAAGATACAGAGATGGTCAACAGAATTATGAAAAGGTGCTCAACATTACTAATCATCAGTGAAATATATATCAAAACCACAATCAGATATCACCTCTCATCAAAAAGACAAAAGATAGTAAGTGTTTGGGAGGATGGGAAGAAAAGGGAACTCTTTCGCTGTGTTGGTAGGAATGTAAATTGATAAAGCCATTATGGAAAACATTGTGGAAGTTCTCAAAGAATTAAAAATAGAACTACCATATAATCCAGCAATCTCACTTCTGGGTATTTGTCCAAAGGAAATGAAAATAGGATATTGAATGTTCATTGCAGCATTATTCATAATAGCCAAGATATAAAAACAACCTAAATGTCCATCAACAAATGACTGGATAAAGAAGATGTAAATGCTCTTTGATGGTTCTTTCTCCTCTAACTGACCTTTAAATACATATATATATATATATATATATATATATATATATATATATATATATATATATAAAATGGAACGTTATTCAGCCATGAGAAGGAAGGAAATTCTGCCATTTGCAACAACATGGACGGTACTTGGGGCATTATGCTGAGTAAGATAAGCCAAACATCAAAAGAGAAATATTGTATAATATCACTTATACTTGAAATCTAAGAAGCCTAACTTGTAGAAACAAAGACAGTAGAATGGTACTCACCAGGGTGGGACATAGGGAATTTGGGGAGGTATTGTTAAAGGGTAAAACCTTGCAACTACAAGATAAATGTGCACAGAATTATAGCTAAGAGTACATACAGTATTATATTCTTCAAAAATGCTAAGAGACTAGATCTTAAATGTTCTCACCACAAAAAAAGAAATGATAATTGTGTAAAGTGATAGAGATGTTAGCTGAAGACAGTGGTAGTAATATTGCAACATATAAATGAGTCAAATCAACACATTGTACACCTTAAACTTACACAATGTTATATGTCAGTTACAGCTCAACTAAAAATAAATTAATTTCACAAAATAAATAAAAGTAAAACATACAATAAAGATTTTCCTAAGAGTGATACCTGTTTGCTACATTGAAAATGTTGTTTGTTTTTTTTTTTTTAAGGGAATAGATGTGATGGCAGCCATTCTGTAATCATGTAGAAAGGTGTTTATAAACACATGTAATAAAGATGGTCATGAGAGTGCTACATCAAAAAAAAAAAAATGAAGTGAATGAGGCAGGATTGGAGGCACCTTTAAAGTAGGCTAATCAGATACACCATTTTCAATGGGATGGAAAACAACAGCGTTGCCGCGTTTCATACAGTAGGTATGGTCAGCCTACTGACACCTCGAATTTAACCCAGTGAAACTAGGCTGACTCTATTTTCTGACCTGTTTACAATGGTATGTCTGCTCAGCCAACTTTGAAGGTTACTATGACATGACTTGGGTAGATTTATCGTCTTAAAAAAACAAATATTCAAATTTATTTTTAGCAATAATACAGGAGTACCAAATATGTATACACATTTTAAGAGATGTTATCTATGTATTACTTTTCAAAATTGAATTGAATTATTGTACAAATGCATAGTATGGCATTCACTCAAAAGATGTCATTAATCACATGAATGCTAATCTCACCATGAGACAAGTAGGACAAAGAAAATGGCAGAAGCACAGTTGTTGTTCAAGGAGCACATAGACCATTTTGAAGTGGTATTTGAAATTCAAAAATGTTGTTTGAGTTTTCCCCACATGCTCCTGACTTAACACTCTTGACTTCTACCTATGGGGGACCTTAAATGATGTAATGCATCGTAAAAAGCCAGCTACACTGGCAGTACTTTAGAAAGAAATTGAAACAGCATGTGCAGCGATACAAGTGGACACTTTGGTCAAAGTTCCCCAAGCAGTAGTTTGCTGTAGTCAGAAGTGCCTGGATGCTGATGGTAACCACTCTGAGCACCTCTTGTAATTGCAGAAGTCAAATGTGACTTGTATTCATCTTTTGTTACCAGTATATATTAAATATCACAACTTTAATATAGTTTTTCCTTTCTTAAAATGTATATACATTTTTGGCACCCGCTGTATGTGCACTGTACTTTTAAAAATCAAAGAATATAAAGAACTAGTAATGCATATTTACAATAGCCAAGATATGAAAGCAACCCAAGTGCCCATCAACAGACAATTGGATAAAGAAGACATGGTACTTATATATAATGGAATATTTTTTGTAATGGAATATTACTCAGCCATAAATAAGAATGAAATTTTACCATTTGCAACAACATGGATGGACCTAGAGGGTTTTATGCTAAGTGAAATAAGTCAGACTGAGAAAGACAATGTGATTTCACTTATATGTGGGATCCAAAATACAAAATAAATGAACAAACAGAAACAAACTCATAAATGCATACAATAAATTGATGGTTGCCAGATGAGAAGGGGAGTTTGGAGACTGGGTGAAAAAGGTAAAGGGATTAAAAAATACAAATTGGTGGTTACAAAATATTCATAGGCATGTAAAGTACAGGACAGGGAATATAGTAAATAATATTGTAATAACTATGTATGGTGTCAAATGGGTACTAAAGTTATCTGGGTGACCATTTCATAAAGTATATAAATGTCTAATAATTATGTGGTACACCTAAATCTAACACAATTGTGTGTGTCAATTTTAATTTAAAAAATAATAATGCAAAACAATAGTCCCCTACAGGACCCCAGTCCTGCTCCCAAGAAGTATGCCTTTGAATTCTCCTATCTGATTATGATTTTTATCTTCTGTGGATTTGCATCACACCTCTAAATCATCTGCTTCTACTGCTATTTTGTGTTTTATCATTTTTATGGTATTTATTGGCAGATGTGGAAAGTAAGGCTTTAATTCACCCACACACTCTCTCTCCCCTCCCCTATACCTCTATTGGCAATTTTTGCTTCCTTTATGGGTTGCCTTTACCTAGCTATCAGAGTTCTCGCTATCTAATGATTATCTATAACCTCTTTTAAAAATGTTTATCCAAAAGTCAAACTCTGAAGTGGGAAACTGCTCTAATGAATCCTCACACAATGTCAGCCAAAATGTTAAGGCTGTGAACTACTCCAATTAGAGGTTACAGCCTTTTTTAAATATGCTAGACATTATTGTTACCATCCTCCCCACCCTTGCCATAAGAGCTTAGCCTTCAATGGGTCCCAGTGTTTGCTTCTGCTAGGTCCCTAGGAGAACTACTAAATCTGGTCTGATTTAGAAATAATCTGTGATGTCTGTGTGTCCTTAAATAGTTTATTTACATTGCAGTAAAAGCAATTGAAGAATACAGGGAAAATAAAATTCATATTCAATACTCTATAGTGTTGTTGCCTATTGTTCACAAATACCCACTAGTGAGTTATTTTTTTGAGACTTTTTATTTTCAATTATATTTGACACACAACATTACATTGGTTCCAGGTGTCCAGCACAGTGATAAGTCACTTATACAACTTGCTAAATCATCATTCTGTTACATATGCTTCCCTTCAGACACCATACATATAGTTATTACAATGTTATTGACTGTATGCCCTATGCTGTACTTTACTTGTATTGTTATAATGATGTTTGAGAGCGTTTTATTAATATTTAGTGAAACAAGTTGGAGTTTTTGAAAGGGCTGTGAATGCAATGTTCTTTTCCATTTAAATAATGGAAAACTGCTGCTATCTGAATATTTGCTTTTCAGCATGTCCTCAGAAATAGATTAGATTTGGACAATGAGGAGTTTCTGTACTTACCTTTCATTTCTTTTTTCTTGAGCTATCAATAAAATCCTTTCATTCTCCATGTAAAATATAAATATTTACTTACTCTTCCCCTCTTCTACCTACTCATTGTTGCTTCTGTACTTGTATTTTTCTATTGTCAAGATTCATAACATTTACAGTCTGTTCTGTAGTTTATAAGAGCTTTGTTTATGTTACTTATAATATTGAATGTCAACTATAATTGAAAAAATAACTTCATAAATAAAATCACATTTACTTTTTCATTAAAAAGTTAAAAGTCAATATATAATATTTGCATTATTATAGCTATTAAATATTGCTTACTGCATAGCCCAGTAATGTATTATTGTATTATTTACCTAGTACAACTTTTTTGCTTTGGTGGAGGCTCTATTTGCATATCTTGTTCCTTTTTTTCGTGGCCATCTCCATTGTAAGATGATTTATATTCTTAAGAATCCCAAAAACATCTCTGGAATTCCCTTTATTCCCAAATGCTCCCTTCTGAAGAGTCTGTCCTCCTATATCCATAGAGACTAATTGTTCCATAAACCTCTTATTCAGCTGTCATCCCAGGCCTTACTTTCGTTGATCTCTTCAGTTGGACCATTTTTACACACATACTCAAGGAACATACTAAGAAAAGGTGTGTGTGAATTTAATTTTCTAAATTCCTAGTCATTTTAAAATATCTTTATCTTACTTCTGCATTTTATTGATCATTTTCAAGGCTTAAAATTCTACGTCAAAAATAATTTTTCCTCAGATTTGAAGTTCTTGTTCCTTTGAATATAACCTGGTTTTTTTCCCCTCTTTGGTTGAATTTATGACTCACTCTTTATGACTGATGTTTTGAAATTTCATGTTAATCTGCTTTGATTTTTTTTTAATTTTTTGTTTACTTCTATGTGTGTCTGATAGGCTCTTTCAAATATAAGATATATACTTTTCTTCATCTCAGGAAAAATTTCTTATGTTATTATTTTGGCAATTTTCTCCCATTTATTTTTTTTTTCTGGAATTCCTATTAGTCATGTAGATGCAGAAATGCTAACTTGCTCTGAAGTCACTATTAGTATAGTCCAATCATCTCATAGTTAGAAGGGGGAGGAAACATTTTATACCCTAAAATAAACTAATATAAACCAAGATAGCCTATCTATTAGTTCTAGTCACCCCTAATAAGGCAACCATTTAATCTTTCCTGTTACCTAGTGACTCTAACAAAAACAATGCTCTCCTTCCTTTTATGATGCCAATACCAGCAGATATTCTATAATTCTTTAAAAAATGGTAATCATGTGAGAAAATTATTGTTTTCCACCATGAACTAAGTGTAAATTCAGTAACCATTGAGTCCATCTTCTGGTTTTTGTTTTTACTCCCCATTCTGCTTTTAAATACCTGTCCACTCCTTGCCTTGGCTGCCTTGCAAATCTCTTCTATAAGCGAACTTCTTTGATACCTAAAAGGGTTTGTTTCTGAGGCTTCTTTTGTTGTTCATATCTTAGATATAATCACACAACAAGGAATAATAATAATTAGGGTATAAATCTAATCTTGTATGATTTGGGATATGCCAGTTTAAATTTGTAATCTACTTTTTATTAAATTTACAATCTTCACTAGATATGAGGAATTCTCAAATAGCACTTCTTCTTGAAAGACTCATGGCCTAAATGTATTTAAAGTAAAAAAATTCAAAGGTTAAGTTTACAGTTAGTTTGTTTATGGTGGGAAAAGAGTGATTTTTCTCATGATATATTTAGAAAGTTCCACAAGTAACATCAGAACTCCAGGCCCTCAGTGGAAGGACAGTGGACCATTCTACTAGTATATCACACAGAATTTGGGAAATGCTTCATCTTGTACTTATACAAGATATTCAAACAAGATGGAACAGCAGTTCCTGCATGTTAAAAGGGAGCTGGTTGAAGAAAAGAAAGTCTTAATACTGTACTTTGGAGGTAACAATAGCAACATAGCAGGACTTACTGAAAACCACTGGTTGCTTGCAGAGAGAGTACTTGGTTTGCTAAAATCTGCTGAAAAAGTAACCAAACTGACATGCCTTGAGATTGGGAGTACTTCTTACAATTTCTTGAAATAGTGGGCATCAATGAAAGCTGGTATGCAGTTGAGCACTCAGAGGCAAATGGCTTATTTTGAAAGAAAATTGTATTGCCTCATTGCCACATTTATAGATCTGAGTTTAAAGGTGAAACTTTTTACAAGTTGTTTCAAGTGTAAAGCAGTAATTGCTGTAAAAATATTAATATTAGAAAATGCATATATGATGCAGCAATCTTTAGACTGTTTTTAAAAAATAATCAGCAAGCATCTTTAAGCACCTTACAAAGCTACAAGCTGTTAAGTGCTATTTAAAAACCCTAGTAATAAATAAGTTGTGGTGGGATCTTGGTATATTATAGAGCCAGTATTACAAATTAATGTGGGAAAGATAGACCATCTCACAAACATTATTGGTAAAACTGGCTTGCTGCATGGAGAAATAGGAATGTATATATGTTTTTATGCTATGTACAAAAACAAACTTAGACAAATTACAGAACTAAAGATGAAAAGTAAAACTATAAAGGTAATAAAAGCAAACTAAGGAGAATATATTTGAGACCTCATAGGGGAGTTCTTAAATAAACCTCCAAAACTCAACCAGTAAGATGAAAAACCAATAAATTTGACTATACTAAAATTAAAGATTTATTTTCAACTATGGACACCATAGACAAAGTTAAAAGGAGGGTGAGTAAGATACTTGCAATTCTAAAAACAAAGAATCAATATCTGAAATGAACAAGAAATGTCTTCCAAGCAATAAATAAAAGACAAGAATTCCACTAGGAAAATGTGCAAAGGATACAATAGGCAACTCCATGCCTGTTATTATACACCAAGAGAAACTCTCACTAAGATACAAAAGAAGACATATAAGAGAATGTTTTCTGAAATGGTGTTTTTTAGAGCAAGATGGGAGTATCCTTGATGTCCATCATTAGGTAGGTGGAGTAGTAAGCAACAGTTACAAATAAGGAGTTAAGTTTATGTGCAGCCTAAAGGCTAGACTTCAAAACACGATGTTGCATAAGTAGGGCAAGAAATAAATGTATATTTAAAATATAATTCTATTTCTTTAATCACAGACGACAATGTCATGATTTTTTCAAAGATATGCATACATCTAAACATTCACAAGAGTGGGCTAAGAAGAGAAAGCGGTGAGGGAAATGAAATAGAAAACAATAAAAGAAAATAAAATAAAAGAGGTCTCACGCCATTCGATGACACTGGTGTGCCTTGAACTATGGTGTATGATCATTTTGGTTCTCTGCATCCGAACACCTAAAGAGGGAAAACAAAGACTCATAGAGACTGAAAATCAAGTATAGTCAAACTACCCTTGAAAATTTTTAAACCACAAGTTATTCATTCAAGAAATATTTATTAAGCACCTGCTTTGTGTTCTGGATGCTTGAAATCCAACAATGAACAAAACAGACAAACATCCTTGCCCTGTGGAGCTTTCCCTCCAGCAGGAGGAGATAGACAATAAATGATAAATACAATATTAATAACTAAGTTACTTAGCATGTTAAAAGGTAATAAGTGGTATAAAAAACACAGCAGAATAAAGGGGATAGAGAGTGCAGGGGATGGGGGGCTACAACTTTAAATCAAATAGTCAGTGTAAACTTCAGTGAGGGGCTGCCTAATATTGGAACAGGAACTTGAAGGAAGTGAGAGAATTCACAGTAAGGATCCAGGCAGAGGGACCAGCCAGTGGCAAGGCTGTGGCACTTTGGAGGAACAGCAAGGAGACCAACTTGACTGGAGCTGAGTGAATCAAAGAAAGAGTACTAGGAGGTGAGGGCACAGAGGTGATAGGGGCTAAACTGTTTCAGGCCATTATAAGAATGGTGGCTTTTACTTTGAGGTACAAAAGTGCAAAACCAGGGGAGTTCCCTGATGGTGTAGTGGCTTAAGGCTTCGGCGCTGGTGCTGTCAGCACTGCGGCCTGGGTTTGATTCCCAGTCAGGGAGCTACCCACATACCAAAAAGAAAAAAAAAAAGTGCAAAACCATTGCATTTTTTTGAGTGAAAGAATGACACAACAACGATAACCAATACACATGCAGACTTTCTTCTGTGTCAGAATGTAAAAAATTTTATAGATATTAATGCATTTCATCCTCACAATATTCCTCTAGCAAGTAGGTACCACTACCATCACCATTGTTCAAAAGAGGAAAGGAGAAGCTAGCAAGTTACCCAAGGCTACACAGCTAGTATGTGGAAAGCCAGGTTGCAAAGTCAGATGAGCTGGCCCGAAAGTCCACCCACTTAGGCACTACAGAGAAGTCTTTCTCCTAATGGAACTTTGGTTTTAAAAGCCCCACTGCAGGTGCTACCAAGTGGAATGTTCAGCTGTACCATGTTTCAGGGGCCCATTACAATCTACCAGCTTGCCTCTCAGTACTGGAAGAGACCTCTGTGTCCAGCTGAGCACCAGATGATGTCTTAGACTTGCATTCAGGAGCCACAGCAATACTAATTGCAAAATGTTTATCTTTAACCACTGGAATCATGTTCAGACAAATTTTCTCCCAAGATTAGAAGCTTTCAGTAGTGAGACCAAGTAAGACTACATCTAGATCATGTCTCTGTCTCACATGCACCCGGGACCATAAATTCATGGACTGGTGGCAGTACTCTTCTCTCTTCCCAGTCTCGTGTCTTTTTACTAGCAGGCATATTTAAGTATGTGTAAATTACGTATGACTCCTCTGTCAAACCATGGCTAACTCACCTACTCCTTCCTCCTTTCTCTCCCTTGCCATACAGGACTGTTTGCTCAGGACACTTAACTGTTTCTCCATACCTTTACATCCTTTCTACAACTTGCACCCCCTCTGCTCTCTGGCACTTGCTTTCTCCTCCTTTTATTTCTATCTGGTCTTGGCCTAATGCACACTACAAACTGGGAACTTTTGCATATGCTTTCTACTTCCTTTACCTCCAAACTTTGGTCCTTCTAATTTGTACCCATTCCTTTGTGTGTCACTCTTTCCTTGGAATCTCCTCTCCAAAGTACAGTTGCTTTTCCAGAATTCTTTTTTCAGGTCATAACACTGTGTTTCTTAGTTATTTGCATTGATTTTCACATTTCCTCTTTTCTAGCAGAAAACAAACTGCTCTATATTGTAGACTCACTTAAAAATATATACAAAATTATAAAGCAATAAAAATCAGAAGCTTCAGCTCTAATACATTCTAGGCACTTTGAGACTCAGTGAAATGGGAATGATAATTCTCCTCCTCCTGATTTACACAGTGTGATAATCAAATGTAATTTGCAAATGACCATTACAAGGTATGCTCATGGTTAATACAAGATTGCCTTTCATAGGGAACATGCACAGAATCACTCAGTGGGAAACTGAGCGTTCTTTTTTGATGATTATTTACATCTCTTTTAGGATTGAATCAGCAGGAACTCAATGAATGCTTGCACATTCAAGTGAATCAATGCAATGGCATTAAATGTTATGTGTTACCTTTGCTTCAAAGAATTTAGACCTTATTTCTCTAAGTGCAGGTCAGCAGGAGCCTGGAAGTTGCGATAATGGTGATGATGATAATCCACTTGTTCTGTCACACTAAGCCCAAGTTGATAATATTTGATACATCCTGGGAGCATCTTTGAAAAGAGATGGCTTGTTCCTGTCAGCATTTTCCCCAGCACAAGCACAATGTTTGGCCTATAGTAGGGGTTCATAATTGTTTTTAATGAAATAATGAATGAATAGCCAGATAAAATAAGGCATTATTCCTGGCAAAATGATTGGAAACATGATGCTATGGAAATAGCACTGAACATGGAGTCAGAGTCCCTAGGCTTTAATCTTTATATGTGAACTTTATGTGTGGCTTTGTGCAAGTCTCTTCCCTCTTCTTATCCTCACACATATTTGAAAAACAATGGGGTGATAGTGGGGAGAGTAATGACTAGGTAATTTCTAAGGACTATTACCGACCTGATTTTTTATTACAAGAGTCACCACAACTTGCTAAATAGTGAATTGATCAAGCATAGGGATTAGGATATGGCTGTGGGGCACGCCATCATAGGATCTGAGTTTTACTTTCTGTCAAGGAATGTGAAGGAGAGAAGATGCCTCAGACCCTAAGCTTCAGAGGGAAAACCAGAAGTCCTTATCCTTGCTAAAGCCTTGTCTTTGCCATGCAGAATGATGGCACTGACCAAGGCTAGAAGCCAGTATAACTGGAAAACCATATCACCATGATACAAAGCCTTAGCAGAAATGAGGGAAACACCAAAGACCTGGGGAAATGGAGGAAAATCAAGGTTAAATAAATCCTTCCTTAATAGGTAGAACCCTAGGAAGTTGGAAATGGAAGGGAGAGCTCACACATACATAGAAAAATCAGAACCAAACCCAGCTTGCTGATTTCAACTCAAGGACCACAGTTCACATGTTCCCTCCTCCCTCCTTCTTCAATCCGTTTCCCTTTCTCTCTCTCTCTCTCCCCCACTCCCGCCCCCACTCTCTCTCTCCTTCTCTCCTTATATTCATAAAATGATAAGCCTATGAATGATTTAGATTTGGAAGAGAGAGTATGACCTGGGCATAACTTACAAAGGAAGAGAACAAAGTGATGGAAAGTTTAAACCTTCTCTCCATAAAAATCCACATATGAGAGTATATATACAATTTTGCCTACATTTTCAAGGTGTAATCAGATTCCAAGTTAGGAACCCATGTAGTATAAGTGGTCATAGAATCCTCAAAACTTGGGTCAGGAAAGGACTCCATCAATAAATCCTCTGGCAGCTCTGCTACTTGAGCATTTTCTTTATTAGAATGCTTTTCTGATATTCTTATCATATCAAGATTGCCTTGTTTTTGGCCAAATGCCATTGTAATACTCAGAGAAGAGTATATATATGATATCAGCTTTAAAATAAATTGGGAGAATTAAAATAGACCAAATAAAAGTGAGCTTCTAAGAATAAGAGTGGGTCATATTTCAAGATTGTGTTCAAAAAGGAGTCATACAATTTACACATCTCTAGTCATTTTATCTGCAACATTTAAACCAGTTTTCATTTCAGTTTCTGATATGATCATTGCAAAATAAAAGATGCTAGAGTTTATGCCTGCATCCATCCTGTACAGAATTAACTTGATGTTTTTCTGACATTGGTCTACAGGTAAATGAAAAAATCACTTGCAAAAACTTCTTTAATGATTCTAGATTCATGGGGAGAGAGAGAAAAAGTAAATATGGAAGGCCTTTCCACAGAGACAGAATTGCTGGGGTGAGAATATCCTATTTGTAAGCTGGGCAGTGGATTCACAGAAATTTACCTAAGTTTGGAAAAGTAAGATAAAGTGAGGATTGATACAAATTTTTAAGTTTATGTTCCTCCTAGGCAGCCTATGGGATGCTGTTTTTTCTTAACATGTATATTTTTAATCAATTGTCTTAATAGTTTTATTGAGGAATAACTGACAAACATCAAATGCATATATTTTATTTAAGTTTGACATGTGTACATACCTGTGAAATCATCACCACAATGAAGATAATGAACATATCTATTACCTCCCAATATTTCCTCATTCTCCTGTAACCTTTCCTTTCCATTCCTTCCACGCCTCAAATCCCAAGACAAACATTGATCTGCTTTCTGTCCCAAGAAAGGAGTTTGCTTTTTATATAAATAATATCACACAGCATGTACTCTTTCTGTATAGTTTCTTTCATTCAGCATAATTACTTTGAGATTCATCCATATTGTAGTGTGTATCAATGACATTTTTATTGTTGCATAATATTCCATTTTATCTATGTAGCACAATTTGTTTATTCATTCACTTGTTGATAGGTATTTAGATTATTTCCAGTTCGATGGTATTAAAAATAAAGTTATTATTGATAACATCCAAGATGGTGGAGTAGATAAACACTGTGCTTGCCTCATCCTATGAACACACCAAAATTACAACTAAGTTATAGAAGTCTGTCTGAACAGAAGTTTTATAACTAAGGTTATAAAGAAGATATCACATGGAGATTAGTAACAGGGATGGAGATATGAAACAGGCTGGTCTTACAGCCTCATGTGCTAGTTGAAAATCAGGAGAGATATCTTGACCAAAGAGGTTTCCCATGGAGGAGCATGGGATCCAATCCCTCATTAGGCTCCCCAGTCCAGAGTACTGGTATGGGGAAGAGGAGCCTCCACAACATCTGGCTGTGAAAAACAGTGGAGATTCCAACACTCTGCGGGATGGAATGCTGCAGGAAACCCAGAAGTCATCTTTAAAAGCCCATTCAGGCACTCACCTTGGGCTCCATTAAAGACACAGTGATTCAGGTGGGCATCAGAGACATACAGGGAGAAATTGAGTTGTGTAACTTTGAGGGAAGGACTGGAGGGGCAGTTGCCATTTTCCTTGTGTATGTTTTCCTCCCATGCAGCTAGCAGGTGGACATCATCTTTTCTATGTTGAGCCCTTTCCCCCATGCTCATGGCCAGATCTCAACTTGAATTGGTCTGGTGACCTCCACTCACTCCACCTTGGTGATTCACTGAGACCCCTCAACACCCAACTTCATACCATGGGAGGCTTTATCAGTGGCTGAACTTTACAGGAGCAAGCAGCTGTCAGCAGGCCTCAGAGTGTTCTGGCATTTTGCAGAGCTGTCCCAGGCCTGGTGCTGGTGGCAGCCAACCTCAGTTCACAGCCTGGCCTCTCCCACGCACCTCAAAATACAGCACTGGCAGTGATCAACCATGGATCACTTTGCAGCTCTCTCCAGATGGTCACAGACAATGGCTAACCTGGGCCTGACCCAAAAAGCCTCCTAAAAGGCACAAGAATCAACATACTTGTAGATTAACTGCGAAGTACCACCTAATTATCTCCACAAGTGGTACACCCAAAGGGTGATTTCAACAGGTACCAGAGCCCATTGAGGCAAACCGTGCTCCATGGAATGAAGCCCCCCTGCACAGCAGCCCTTGAGCTGTGGACATGGCCATACCCCATAGCCAGCCAGCCTGAGGGTCAACCTCACCCACTGATGGGTCAACAGCAATCAAAGCTCAATCATAATAGTAGGGCACACACAACACACACAAGGAATGTTCCTGGAGCATCTGGCTCAGGTAACCAGGAAGACTGTGCCACGGGGCTCCACAGGACACCTACTACATAAGGCCACCTGGAAAGACTGGGAGACACAGAGATATACCTAATGCATAGAAACAAACACAGAGTGGCAGCCAAAATGAAGAATCAAGAAATACATCCCCAATATAAGAACAGGAGAAAACTCCAGAAAAAGAATTAAAATGAAATGGAGGCAAGCAACCTACCAGTTTAAAACAATTGTTATAAGGATGCTTAGGTACCTTAGTGAGAACTTCAACAAAGAAATAGCAAGCATAAAAAAAGGGCATAGAAACCATAAAAAAGAACCAGTCAAAAGTGAAGAATACAATAACTGAAATGAACAATAAACTAGAAGGAATCACCAGTAGACTAGATGATGCTTACTAATCAAATCAGCAATTTGAATGACAAGGTAGCAGAAAACATCCAAGTGGATCAGCAAAAAGAAAAAAATAATTCCCCAGAATAAGAATAGTTTAAGAGATCTCTGGGACAACATCAAGCATAACATTTGCATCATCAAATGGGTACCAGAAGGAGAAGAGTGAAAGCAAAAGATTGAGAATCTATTTGAAGAAATAATAACTGAAAACTTTCCTAACCTGGCAAAGGAAATAGACCTACAAGACTAGGAAATGCAGAGTCCCAAACAAGACAGACCCAAACAGGCCCATGCCAAGACACATGATTAAAATAGAAAAGGTTAAAGGCAAAGAGACAATCCTAAAAGCAGAAAAAGAAAAGCCATTAGTTACTTGCAAGGGAGGTCCCATAAGACTGTCAGCTGATTTCTCCACATAAACTGCAGGCCAGAAGGAATTGGCATGAAATATTCCAAGTGATGAAAAGCAAGGACCTACAACCAAGTTTACTTTATCCAGCAAGGCTATCATTTAAAATTGGAGAAAAGATAAAGAGCTTTCCAGACAAGGAAAAGGTGAAATAGTTCATCAATACCAAACCAGTATTACAAGGAATGTTAGAGGGACATCTTTAATATGGAAAAAAAAAAGATAAAAACTAATGAATAATAAAATGGCAATAGCTACATATGTATCAACAATTATTATTAATATAAATGGATTAAATGCTCCAATCTAAAACATAGGGTGGCTGAATGGATAAGTAAACAAAACCTTTACATATACTGCTTACAAGAGACTCACTTCAGATTGAAAGACATGCAGAGACTGAAAGTAATGGCATGGAAAAAGTTATTTCATGAAAATGGAAACAAAAATTTTAAAAGACTGGGGTATCAATATTTATACCATACAAAATGACTTTAAAATAAAAGCTACAACAAGAGACAAAGAAAGACCCACTAATCCCAATTCTGGATATTTATCTGAAAAAAACCAAAATGCTACTTTAAGGGAATATGTGCATCTATATGTTTGTGGGCATTTGCAATAGCCAAATGTGGAAGCAGCCTAGGTGTCTGTTAATGGATGAATGGATAAGGAGCAGGTGGTACATATATGCAATGCATTATTGCTCAGCCAAGGAAGAAAATGGGTTCTTGCCCCCTGTGGCAGCAGGGATGGACCTGGAGGATATTCTGCTGAGTGGAGTGTCAGACAGTGAAAGGTAAATACAATGTGATTTCACTTATATGTGGGATCTGAAGAACAAAACAAACAAATAAAGAACAAAAAAACCCAGAAGCAAACTCATAGATACAAAGAATGTTTAGATGGTTGCCAGATGGGAGGGGTGAAGGAGATGAGTGAAAAGGAAGAAGGGAGTAAGAAGTACAGATTAATAGTTACAAAGTAGTCATGCGGTGTAAAGTATAGCATAGGGAATACAGACAATAACATGGTAATAACTATGTATAGTGCCAGGTGGGTACTAGAGTAGTCAGAAGAACCACTTCTTAAATTATAAAAGTTTCTAACCACTATGCTGTACACCTGAAATTAATATAAAATGATATTGAATGTCAACTATAATTGAAAAATTAAAAAGAGGGAAATGATGAAGGGCAATAAGTGATTCTTTTCAAATAGTTTTTTAATTTAATGTTTGACATAGTTTCAGTTATTATTGTCAGTGATTTTTAAGTGTGTCAGTTATGGATCAGTGGTTGAAAACAAGAATGGTTAAAAAAAAGAACACTCGATGTTGATCATTACTTGTCACCAAGTACTTCTGAACACGTGTCCACAGCTATGAGTACACCCACACTGGGAGATAGTAAAAAGGTGAATACCTCAGATACTACACAGAACAAAAGGAAATACTCTGAAGAGTATATTAAATGTAAATTTTCATTTGTGGAGGATGATGACTATCTTAAGCCATTGTGTGTTGTGTGTTGGGAAACATGACCCAACAGTTGAATGAAACACTCTCTACTCATGTGATATTTAGAAACTAAAAATCTTAGGTATAAAAATAAAGAAATACATTATTTTCAGCACTTAGAAAAGCATTAAAATGTTACTTCATACAGGATGTCAGGAAAGAAAGACAATGAGAATGCAGTTGAGGCTTCATACCACATTGCTTATCGCAAAGGTAAATGTGGTAAAAACCATACCATACTGCCTGTCCTTCTCCTGCATGGAGTGGCTCCTGGATAAGCTGATCAGGCATGCCATTATGGATGGGACAGAGGGCAGTGGTACTATCCCATTTCAAATGGTCTATATGGTCAGCCTAGTCTCACTGGGCTAAATTCAAGGTGTCAGGAGGCTGACCATGTCCTTTGAGGTAGTGTTTTCTGTCCCATTTTAAATGGTATGTCTGAAGAGGAGATAAAGATGGCAGTGTGAAAGGATGTCCCTGAAACCTCTCCTGGAAATTACAAACTGAACAGCCAAAATGCAACCAGGGAATCCCCAAGTGACACAGCCTCAGCAGAGAGATCCACCCACCACAAGAAAATACCTAAAGGTCAGAGAAAGGGCAACAAATGAGAAAAAAGGGAAGGGAGCAGTACAGAAACGGGGCTACAAAAGCCCAGGGCTAGAAGAAAAAGGACCGAGGAGGGGGCAATGGGGAAACAGGGTGAAGCACAGCACGATCCTGGGTGGTCAGCAGAGTGAACAGTGGAAGCCCTGTGAGAGTATGATATAAAGCCCAAGCCCAAGCCGAGAACCACTAGGGCCCCCACTGTAGTGTCATGCCCTGGATGTGAAAGGGCCTGAACAAAGGTGTGCTGAAGTACCCAAGGCAAAAACAGGGATCAGCCAAACATGGCCTGAAACTAAGAGCTGACAGGCCCAGGACTTGCTCACACATTGTCCCTCCATGAGCTTGAGACTAAGTGCCAATGGTTGGGGTGTCACTGACCAGAACAAACACAATCCTGGGTGAAATGCGGGTTTGGGAGAAGGGCCAAGCTTGCTTTGCAATAAGCATCCCTCCAACTCTGGTGTGCTCTTGACAGAAGGTCAAGCTTGCTTTGTGGTGCACAGCCACCCTAGCTCTACTGTATTCCTGATGAAGGGCCAGGCTTGTATTGCAGCCCATGCCAGGCATGGCTCCGCACTCACCTGATGGATGAGTGGGCTTATGCTGCAGAGTATGCCTGTCCCAACCCCAAGTGCTCCTGACAGGTGGATAGGCCTGTTTCAAGGCTGAGCCAGCACCCAAGGTAGTGAGCAACCTGAAGACAAACAGCAGCAATGAACCACATTACTCACCACTAGGCAGAAACTGTGAACACAGAGCCTGGCTTCTTCCCCTTGCTCTCTCACAAAACAACTCTGAGCCCTCCCCAACAAGTCCCACCCTCACGGGAACCAGCCGGGGGGCTCAGGGGAACTTTAAAACAAAGGCACAGCAGCCTGCCTGCACTGATCTCAGAGGCAGAGAATATCATCTCCCACCACATTTCCCCAAAGAAGAAGTGCATTGAAACCAAGGCAACTGAGTCAAAAAGGAGAAGTCCACCCTTCAGGAAAGCTCTGAGAGTGAGAAAATCTAACAATCAATAGAAAATACTACAAGCCACTGCAGCAACACCAACTGGGAAGTGAAAGAAAGACCTCTCCATATCAGCCAGGGGAAGAAAAGCCCTTATGCTCAGGAAGAGAAACACATCAACTACAGTGAACTCCCTGGGGAACAGAGTGTCTGAGAGATAAAATGTAAAATCTCCAGAAAAGGAAATTTGGAGATACAGGATCTAAGTGACACAGAATTCAAGACTGCACTCCTAAAAATACCCAGAGAGCTCAGAGAATGCTGGCTGAGTACTCAGACACAGATAAATGATCTCAGAATGAAAATCTCTAAACAAAAGGAACACTTTAACAAAGAAATTGAAACTATAAAAAAGAATCAAATAGAAACTTGGGAGATAAACAGGCAATAAAATAAATAAAGCATGAACTAACTAGCATAGAAAGCAGGACCAAGTACGTGGAGGAAAGAATTAGTGACATCAAAGATAGAAACATAGAGATTTGAGAACAACAACAAAAACAAACAGAAAACAAAACAAAACAAAGAAAGAACTATCTGACTCCATTAGAAAGAATATTAGGACAATAGGAATACCAGAAGAAACAGAATAAAATTCTAATGAGAGTTTAACCAAGCTAACAGTAGATGAGAACTTTCCAACCCTATGGGAAGAACTGAAACCCAAACTGAAGAAGAAAATAGGACCCCTAGCTACCTGAATCCCACCAGATTCTCACCAAGGCATATTGTACTAAAGATGTCAAAAATCAAAGACAAAGAAAGAATACTTAAGGTAGCCGGGGTGGGGGGGGACTATAATCTTCAAAGGAAAGCCCAAGTTTTCAAGTTTTCAAGTTAACAACCAAAGTGCCCTGCGAAAGATGACTGGATAAAGAAGCTGTGGTACATATACGTAATGGAATGTTACTCAGCTATAAGAAAAGATGAAATATTGCCATTTACAAGAAAATGGATGGACCTGGAGATCATCATGTTACGCAAAATAAGCCAGACAGAAAAAAACAAAAACTGTATGAGTTTACTCATATGTGGAATATAAAACTGAAAACAACAAAGAAAACAAACAAACAAACAAAAAACCCATGGACACAATCAATAGTTTGATGTTTATTTGGGTACAAGTGGGAAGGGGATGGGAGAAGGGGGAGGGGGTGGGAGAGGCAGGAGTGGGAGCTAAATAAATGGTGATGGAAAGTAAACTCACACTAGGTGGTGAACTTATTATACATCAAGTTGACAATGCACTGTAGAATTGTACACCTGAAACCTATGTAATTCTTGGTAACAAATGTCACCCCAATAAGTCTATCAATAGAAAAATAAGAAAGCCCATGAGGATGTCATCAGACTTCTCAGCAGAAACTCTTCAAGCCAGAAGGCAGTGGAATCATATATTCAAATTATTAAAAGACAGGAACTACCAGCCAAGAATGATCTATCGAGCAATGTCATCCTTTAGATATGAAGGAGGAATAAAGACCTTTTCAGACATATGGAAGCTGAGGGAATTCTCCAACACAAGGCTGGCACTCCAGGAAATACTGAAGGAGGCTACTGGACCTGAAACAAAAATCCCAAATAAATGGCAAAAAGTTGGGACAACAAAAACATAAAAAGGCAAGAAGTAAAGGTTTAAATTCTTAAAAGAGAATAGAAATTAAAAGTATGCTTAAGGAAAACAGCCACTACATATATGAAATTTTCCTTTTCATAAACCTTATAGTGACTGCTTAAAAAAAAAAAACCCAGAACCAAGACATGCAAGAAAGAGAGAGAGAGAGAGAGAGAGAGAGAGAGAGAGAGAACAGAAGGAAAAAATCATAGAATACCATTGAGCTAAGAAAACAGTGTGAGTAAAGTAAAAAAAAAAAAAACTGAGACACTGAACAACCAAAAAGCAGAAGATGAAATGGCCATAGGAAATCTTCATATATCAATAATCACTCTAAATGAAAATGGACTGAACTCACCAATAAAAAGACACAGAGTAGCAGACTGGATTGAAAAACAAAACCCATCCATATGCTGTCTCCAAGAGACACACCTCAGCCATAAGGACAAACACAGACTTAGAGTGAAAGGGTGGAAAACAATAGGCCAAGCAAATGGTAACCAGAGAAAAGCAGAAGTAGCCATACTTATATCTGAAGAAACAGACTTAAGGATAAAAAAGGTAATATGAGACAAAGATTGACATTTCATAATGATAAAAGGGACAGTGCAACAACAAGAAGACATGACACTCATCAATATATATTCCCTGACCAGAAAGCACCAAAATTTACAAAGCAACTGCTTAAAGATCTAAAAGGTGAAGCTGACAAAAACACACTCATTATAGGGAATCTAAACACCCCTTTATAGCCATGGACAGACCATCCAAACAGAAAATAAATAAGGAAATATCAGCTCTAAATGATACATTACAGCAATTGGACATAATTGACATTTATAGGACATTCCATCCCACAATACAAGATTATACATTCTATCTTAGTGCGCTAGAACATTCTCAAGGATAGACCACATGCTGGGACAAAAAACTAGCCTCAGCAAATTCAAGAAGATTGGTATCATACAAACTGTACTCTCAGGCCACGAAGTCTTGAAATTGGAGATCAACAGCAAAAAGAGGAGGGCACCACATACACATAGAGATTAAACAACATTTATTTTAAAATAATTGGATCAAAGAAGAAATAAAAGAAGAGATTAAAAATACATAGAAACCAATGACAATGAAAATACAATGTATCAAAATTATTGGCATGTAGCAAAAACAGTAACAAGAGGGAAATTTATGTCATTAGAGACCTACCTCAAGAAACAAGAAAAAGCACAAGTAAATAACCTAACATCTATCTTAAAGAACTAGAAAAAGAAGAACAAAAATAGCCCAAAGTCAGCAGAAGGAAGGAAATAATAAAAATTAGACCAGAACTAAGAGAAATAGAGAACAGAAAAACAATAGAGAAAATAAATGCGATGAAGAGCTAGTTCTTTGGAAAAAATCTATTAAGATTTTAGGCTCACCAAGGGCAGAGAAAAAAACACAAATTACCAAAATTAGAAATGGAACAGGAGAAATTACCACTGATACAACAGAAATACAAGATACTGTGAAAATATTTTGAAGGACTATATGCCACCAAATTTAACAACCTTAAAAAAATTGACAAGTTTTTAGAAACCTATAGTCTTCCTAGACTGAACCAAGAAGAACTGGACATTTTAATTAGACCAATTCACAGTAAGGAAATTGAAACAATCATCCAAAACCTCCACTAAGGCAAAAGTCCAGCACTAGGTAGTCTCACCATTGAATTTCATCAAGCATTCAAAGAGGAACTAATGCCTACCCTCCTCAAACTCTTACAAAAATTTGAAGAAGAGGCAATACTTCCCAACTCTTTCCACTAGGCCAACATAACCCTAATACCAAAGCCTGGTAAGGATAACACACACAAAAAAGAAAACTATAGACCAATATCTCTAATAAACATAAATGCAAAAACCCTAAACAAAATACTAGCAAATAGAATACAACAATGTATTGAAAAGAATCATATACCACGATCGAGTGGGATTCACCCCACAAACACAAGGAAGATTCAACATACACAAATCAATTTGATATATCACATAAACAAACTAAAAGATAAAAACCATATGATCATATCAGTTGATGCAGAAAAAGCATTTGACATGATACATCCGTGTATGATCAAAACACTGAATAAAATGGTATAAAAACAAAGTACTTCAGCATAATAAAGGCCATATATGACAAATCCTCAGCTAATATCATCCTGAATGGGGAAAAGCTGAAGACCATTCCCCTAAAATCAGGAACAAGACAGGGATGTTCCCTGTCACCACTGCTATTCAATATAGTGCTGGAAGTTCTAGCCACAGCAAGCAGGGAAGAGAAAGGAATGAAAGGCACCCAAATTGGGAGAGAAGTTAAACTGTTACTTTTTGCAGATGACATGATCCTTTGTATAAAAAACTCTAAAGACTCCAATAAAAACTATTAGAAATAATAAACGAATACAATAAAGTTGTAGGATATAAAATCAATGTACAAAAATCAATTGCAGTTCTATATACCAACAATGAAACTTCAGAAAAAGAAATAAGAAAAACAATACCTTTTGCGATAGCAACAAAAAGAATAAAATATCTAGGAATAAACTTAACAAAGAATGTGAAGGAATTATATAATGAAGACTACAAGACACTACTAAATGAAATTAAAGAGGACACAAAGAAATAGAAAGATACTTGTGTTTATGGACTGGAAAAATCAACATAGTTAAAATGGCCATATTATCCAAAGCAATACACAAATTTAACACATTTCCTACCAAACTCCCAGACATTCTTCCAAGAAATAGATAAAAGAACCATCAGATTTCATGGAACCACAAAAGACCCCAAAATAACCAAAGCAATCCTACATAAAAAGATTAAGGCTGGAGGCATCACAGTCCCCAATTTAAAACTATACTACAAAGCATCGATAATCAAGATGGTTTGGTATTAGCAGAAAAACAGACTCATGGACCAATGGAACAGAATTGAAATCCTAGAAATAAACCCACGAATATATGGACTGATAATTTTGGACAAAGGAGAGAAAATATGTACAATGGGGAAAAGAAAGCCTCTTCAGTAAATGGTGCTGGGAAAATTGGAAAACCACATGCAAAAGAATGAATCCAAATGGCAAATTGTCACCATATACCAAAATTAACTCAAAATGGATTAAAGACCTCCACGTAAGACCCAAAACAATAAACTGTGTACAAGAAAACATTGGTACTCAACTTACAGATCTTGGGTTTAGGGAGGACTTTATTAACCTAACCTCAAAGGCAAGGGAAGTAAAAGCAAAAATAAATGAATGGGACTATATCAAACTAAAAAGCTTCTGCACAGCAAAAGAAACCATCAACAAAGCAAAGAGACAACTAACAGAATGAAAGAAATTATTTGCAAACAATGCCTCTGATAAGGAGCTAGTATCTAAAATATATAAAGAACTTGTGTAACTCAAGAACAAAAAGATAAGCAATCCAATTTAAAAATGGGCAGAGGAGCTGAACAGACACTTCTCCCAGGTAGACCTATAAATAGCCAACAGAAAAATGATCAACTTCACCAGCTATAAGTGAAAGGCAAATCACAACCACAATGAGATATCACCTCACACCTGCTAGAATGGTTATTATCAGCAAGACAAGGAAAAACACGTGCTGAAGAGGATGTGGAGAAAAAGGAAATTTCGCACACTGCTGGTGGGAAAGCAAATTGGTACAACCACTATGGAAGACAGCGTGAAGTTTCCTCAGAAAATTGGGAATGGAGTTACCATATGACCCAGCAATTCCACTTCTGGGTATCTACCCCCCAAACTTGAAAACCCTAGTCCACAAAGATATATATACCCCAATGTTCACTGCAGCACTATTCACAGTGGCCAAGTCATGGAAACAGTCTAAGTGTCCTTTGATAGACAACTAGATAAAGAAGCTGTGGTACATATATACAATGGAATACTACTCAGCCATAAGAAAATACAAAATAGGGTCATTTATGACAACATGGATGGACCTTGAGACCATCATGCAAAGTGAAACATGCCAGGCAGAAAAGAATAAGAACCATATGATTTTACTCATTACTCATACATGGAGCACAAAGTTGAAAGCAACAAAGAAAAAAAAACTTATGAATACAATCAATAGTTTAGTGGTTAGTGATTATCTGAGGGTATGAGGAGAGGGGGTCGTAGAGAAGGGACAACAGGGTATCAAATATATGGTGATGGAAAGAAACTGACTCTGAGTGATGAACAAAGAATACAACTAATAGATGATGTATTGTAGAATTGGACACCTGGAACCTATGTAATTTTTACTAACCAATGTCACCACAATAAAGTTAACAATAAAAAAATTAAAGTAACACACCATAGCAGAAGATTTAATTTCTCCTTGTGTTAAGTGTACCATTTTTTTTATGTTTGGGGAAGAACATGTCCACAAAATCAATACTATCTCTTTTTCAATAATACAATGTCTCAATAAATTCAGGAAATGTCTGACAATGTGGAAGCGTTCGTAGTAGATAGAATTAGAAAACGTACCTTCTTTTCCATCCAGGTAGATGAAAGTGTAGATGTTACTGATTATGAAGTATTTATTATAATTGGTAGGAAATGAAATGGAGGAAAACGTTTTGTGTTGTTATCCATTGACAGAGTGTACCACAGGCAAAGATATTTTTAATGCAATCAATGGTTATTTCATTGAAAAAATATTAGTCAGTCAAATTGTTATGGTGTATACACTGATGAAGGCAAACCTATGACATGTTGTTTTATAGGCCTACGTGCCAAATTAAAGAAATTAGCTTCCCATGTACCATGGAGTCACTGCTACATTCATAGACAAAGCCTTGCATCCAAGCCTCTTCCTAGTGAACTGAAAGATGTTCTTGATGAGGCTGTAAAAGTTGTAAATTCTATTAAGTCACACCACGAAACTCCAGATTGTTTAAAGCACTGTTTGAAGAAATTGACAGCATTCACAGCACGTTACTTTTACATAAGAAGGTAAGGTAGCTATCTTGTGGCAAAGTTCTTACACAAATGTTTGAACTTAGACATGAAGTTCAGGTATTTTTTGAAGACCATCATTTTTCTCTTGCTTCAAAATTTCAGGACAGTGATTGGCTTCAAAGTCTTGCATATACATAAGATTATTTTTTAGGAAAACAAGCTCAACTTGGGACTTCAAAACAGCTCAACCATTATACTCAAAGTAACTAACAACATTGAGTCAATGATTTAAAAAGTGGACTTTTGGCAATACATGTATTGAAAGAGGTCAGTCTGAAGCTTTGGAAGCTCTCCACAAATTCTTATCTGAGAATGCCTTGTAGCTACTCCGACATGTGAAAGAGAATATTGTGAGTCATTTGGAAGATCTTAAAGTGTCCTTTTATAAGTACTTCCCTCAACATGGAAAAGAAAACACTGGATTGCAGATCCCTTTGATGAAGAATTCTTCAAAGAAGGTAAACTATCAATCAATGAAAAAGAGCAATTGATCAAACTTTCAACCAATTCTTTACATTCTAACTTTAAAAGAAAGTATCTTATTACCTACTGGGTAGATGTCAGTGAGAAATATGAGCAACACAATGAGAAGACACTCAAATACCTCTTGTCTTTTACCAATACTGAACTGGTGGAGAGAGCTTTTTCTTCTTACACCTTCTTAGAAAGTAAGTGCAACAACAAGCTTAATGCAAGTCCAGATTTGAAACTGTATCTTGCATCTTTTAAGCCTGATTTCAAGAAACTAAGTGCATAAAGCAAGCTCAACTATCTCACTAGCAATGTTTCAATCAGCTAGTGATCTGCATAACGATTATTACAGATAACTCAAATAAATATTATTATTATTATTAATAAATTAAAGGTTTGTTAAATACTTGATCATCATTATCAATATTTAACTGTTACAAATATTGTAAAATTAAAACTGTGGTTTGTACTTTTAGTGTAGTAATTTTTCTTTCCTAAATTATTGTGTCATTTTTACTATTTTACATTAAGATAGGCACTGAACAAAAGTGTCAGTTTTTAAAAACAGCTGTTTTAAAAACAAAGGGTACAAATTATAGAAATGGGTGTAAAAGGAGTATACAAATGGAGAAAGTTTGGAAACCACTGCCCTAAGTGATACATGTGTGAGATAAACCAAATGCAGCATAGGATAGGTTTTGAAAACCAAAAGATATGTGCATTACCATCCATAGAAAGCAAGGCCCTGTGGTGTGAATTTAACCAAGTTGATTGTCTCCTAAAACAAACAATACCATACTGTCTTGATTACTGTGGCTTTATAATACCTATTTAAATTAAGTACAGCAAGTCCTCCAACTTTGTTGTTTTCAAAATTTGTTTGGCTATTCTGAGTCACTTGCATTTTCATGGGAACTTTAAAATTAGCTTGTCAATTCCACAAAAATGCCTACTAGAATTTTGATTGAGATTGCATTGAATCTATAAATCAATTTGGGGACAACTGGCATCTCAATAATATTGTCTTTCATCCTATGAACACAACATAACCTCTTCATTTATTTAGGCCTTCTTTCTCTCAACAATATTTATTTATTTTCATTAAATAGATCATCCATATCCTTTCTTATATTTATCCTTAAGTAGTTCATATTTTTATTATTAATACATTATAAATTTTTTCAATTTCTAATTGCTTATTGCTTGTATATTAAAATTCAGTTGTTTTGTATATTGATCTGGTATACTGCAACCTTGCCAAACTCACTTATTTGTTCTAATGTTCTTTGTAGAAATCATAGAATTTTCTACATAGATGAGCATGTCATCTGGAAAGAACAGTTTTGATCATTCTTCCTTTCCAGCATGGATATCTATTACTTCTTGGGGTTTTTTGTTTTGTTTTTTGTTGTTGTTGTTGTTGTTTTTGTTTTTGTCAGTTGTACTGGCTAAACTCCCTAGTATAACATTGACTAGAAATGGTGACAGTATTCATCCTGTCTTGTTCTTGATCTTAAGGAAAGAAATTCAGTCCTTCACCTTTAAATAAGATGCTGGCTGTAGGTTTTACATTAAGGCCCTTTATGAAGTTGTAACCACTGTTTTATTTTTTTAATTTAAAAAGAAATAGAATACTCCTGAAAGTGTGGTGGATCAAGTATTCTAAAATACTTTCTTGCTCCACAAATTGAAACGCTGGATAAATTACATTGTTTTCTTATAAATGCATAGCTAACCTTGAAAGAAAATAAAATAAGGGGTATCAATCTCCAGGAGATAAAACTAGAACCAGAAGTGGCCTGGGGTCATTTCCCAATTCCAAAAACCTTACATTCTTGGATTTTAACAGCTGACAGCCCCTCTAATTGATCCACTTCAGTCACCTTCAGAAGCTCTCTTCTTTTACCTGTTTTTTAACAGTGGTGTTTATAGGGCTCTCTCTTTTCTCACTCCCAGGTTGATATTATATATTACTATCTAAAGTATTAATATCACATCAATGTTGCTGACATGCAAATCTTTATTATGATCTTTCCTGAGGTCCTATCTCTTCTACCCAACTTCCTAAAGGATATGATTTTGACTTTGATGTACTACATATTTCTCAAACTCATGTCCAAACTGTTTTCATCTTTCTTCTGTCTATATCTGTTCTTCCTTCAATCTCAGTTGTTGGTACCATAATTTGTGAGTCATCCATGATTGTTTTTACCTCTCTCACCCTTCCATGTCGAACTGGTACTTTTTAGTTCAAACTTCTAAGTATCTCTTGAGCCCATTTCTTCATTTCCATATTCATTGCCACTACCTTTATTCAGGTCGCCATTTTTCACCAGAACTACTGCAATAGCTTTCTACCCAGTTCTCTGCAGTCAGCTCAGCTCTCCTCAGTCTGTCTTTCAAAGTGCCATCTAAGTCATAACTTACAAATTGATGTCACTCTCCATTGCACACAAAATGAAATTTAATCCCCTAAGGTTGTCATATAATGTGGTACATTATCTAAGCTCTCACTATCTCTCAAGTTTCATCTTTCCATCCCATACTCTACTCTCCAGTCATCTTGAATCCCATGTAATTTCCTGAATTCTTTATGCTTTGTCCTTTTGTGATTTTTACACATTCCACTTCTACTTGTCTTTCTCCTATTTCATCTGGCTAACCAAATTCTATGCATTCTTCAAGACTGATAAAATATTACCTGCAAGAAACATTCCTTGACATTGTTTGCCTAGTTAGATTTTGTTCCTAGATAGTCCCAGCAATTAATTTTTCCATATTATAATAGATTCCTTATTTACTTCTTCTTGCCTATGTGCTTCATAAGAGCAGGGTTCCTGACACATTCGTAGTCTAAAATTAAACACTTTTTGGCCACTTGACCATTTCAAAGACAGAAATACTTTGATGGAGCAGGAATAAGACAGTATTCATTTAACAATACTTTGTTGAGCATTTACTCCTTCCTTAGGGTCTATAAAAGTAGAGATGAATAAGGTATGGGCTTTGCCTGAAGTAGTTCATAGTCCAGTAAGAAATTAGATGAAGAAGAAGCCCTGGCAGGTAAAAGTCCAAACTCAGGAAGAGAAGCATATACTGCTTAAGGAGTAGTAATAATCCTTAAATGGAGCAAAGAAGAATAGGACACTATTGAACTGTTTTTTTCAACCTTTACTCCACTTTTCTTCTAAACATATTTCTTGATTACACATATTTGGAAAGAAAAATGTCTCCTAAAAGCAATCAGTACCAAGAAGCCAAAAGCAGTTTGGAATGGAATTCATTAACCACTCTGATATTCATTACTAAAAGAGTCAAGGGCTGAAGTTAGAAAGCCTGGAGAAAGGGAAAAGAGGGAGAAAAACAAGGAAAAGAGGCTGAAAGACATATTCAGTAAGAAATCAGTAGAATCTGTTATTTAGCTTTTATTAGGTCCCCAAAGTACAAAACCTGGGTCCTTGGTCTCACTCTTGTACTTTTCTGATGGTTGTGATGATCAGATTCAAGTTAGAAAAAACTAGGGAGGCTAGATTCACTTTTATTTCCTGGGAAGAGCATAGTTTGAAGGAGGTTGCTTTTTCACTGGAGTCTAAATGCTTGCTCTGAGTTAAAGAGTGTTTAACTTATGCTTTCTCAAAACTTTACATCTGATTCTATTTACATTTAAACTACGTTTTGCAACAAAATTTTTTTCTCAGAAAATTTTATTTCTCTTGGATTTTCACCTCAAAGTCCTTATTGTCTCAAAATTACATTGGGGGAAATTTTATATTTCTGCCTGTCTCTACTACTCAACTTCTTAACCTTGTTAATTCAGTTTTGGCAAACTCAAAATTGCACTTTTTTTAATTCTTCATGTGAAGGATTAATTCAGTGTTGACATTGGTATCATGGCTGAATTTCTGCCTAATGTAAAATTTAAAAGTACTGTATTTGCTTCTCTTTTCTATATAATATGATTAAAATCATGTTAGATATAGGTAAAACACAAATAAACTGCAAGTCACATTGAGAATACCACAATATCTGAGAATGAGAGAATCTTAAGATTTCTCCATAGTCAAGAGTTGTTGTCACTAATAGGTTTCTTACCCTCTAGCTCCAGTTCAACCTGCTGGCTTCAGAAGACCTGATTCAAAAGGTAGGTTGAAAATAGCAAAAAACAAACATCTTTTAAGTTGGATCAAGATCTAACTTATTTGCTGATTTTGGTTGCTTGTAGATCCTACTTGCCAACCAGCTTGGACCTATAGCACCTGCTTAGCCTTTCTTATCTTTCTTAATTCCCCTAGTCTTGATTTGTGGCTTGGATGGAAATGAGGTTCTGCCATAGCCATTTTCTGCACAGCTAGGCCCCCAGTACCAGGGCCTTCCAGGTACTCCTATCATATGCTGTTCATACTTTGGCATGCCATTCTCTCTGGATCCAGGCAGGGAGTAAAATGACATTGACTGCCAGAGCATTCCTTGTACTAAGTGCCTTTGTTGGTTAAGGTATACACCTCCATGGGCTGTCCTTTACCTGCACCTACCCCTACCATGTCATTATCTGATTAGTTTTCCTGGTGTCACTGCCATTTCCATCGCTATGGCTGCCCAAATATCTTTCTGCTCCAATAGAGTCAGAATTGAGGTTTTCCATCTAATGACTTTCATCTGAATTATTTACTCCATGTTTTTTACTATTTCCTGCATCTTCTGAGAGCGAGATGTGTTCCATATGTCTGATATGACCTACAGACTCTACATTAGTGTAGTGATTAAGAGTATGGATTCTCCTGGGTTTGAATCTAAGCTCCACTTCCTCCTAGATGGTATGAATTAGGGCAAGTTATTTAATATCTCATTTCTCCAGTTTCTTATATATAAAACAAAAATAGTAATAGTGCCTACCATTTATTCAAAGTGCCTGGCAAATAATGAGGGCTCAACAATTATTAGGAATCATCAATAATATATTAGCCTGGAGTTACTCCATTCTACATACATCAAATGAAATAAGTTGACCAAATTCTTCTATGCTAGGCTAGGAGTCAATTAGACTAGAAAGAATGAGTCTGCACAAATTACCATACCCTAGAATTAGAGGGGTTTAACTGGCCAGTTATATTTAGTTGAGATAGGGGATAGGTATATGGGTAGTTTCCTTGGAAGGGCCTTTGCTCTAAATATATACCATAAAAGCTGGTAACTCTGAAACCAAGTAAGTAGAAACAAAGCCTCACAGAGGTTGAGAGATCGTCTTCCAAGGAGCCAGGTTATTATGAAGTTTTTTCCTCTGAGCACAGATCCCCAAGTTTTTAGTGTGTCATGGAATAGCTGGTTAGGATGAAATATTCCATGGAAATATTTATAGTCATTGTGAGTTCAAATATCTGAGAAGAAATTATCTACATTGGCTTTGAGTGTCCCTGAGTTCTGTGAATGGCAGCTTTAGAGGACAGACATTCTGTCATACAAGTACTTTTTGTGGCTATCAGTAAGATTGTTTAGAGATCTTTACCTCTGGATTTGTCACACTGCCAAAATTTAAATTATATTTCCAAAGATATTCTGAACCCTACATTCTCCTTGGTTCTTGCGACTCTTGGTCATTGTCATTCTTTAGGGCAGAATTCCACTCTATATGCATTACCTCCACTTTCAAATGACTCATATTTATATTAAGACTGCATAAAAAGTATACTACTTATCTGAAGGCTCAGGCTCTAATGTATGTTAGTCATGCTGCTCAATGGCCACAGGGTCAAATGTTTGTGAAATAAAATGAATGACAGAATAAAAGAATCAAAACACTTCTGCCATTGAATTCATCAAACTGCTGTAGCGGTTATGAAGGTGCACTATTCAGATCTCCCTTGAAGCAAGAACTTGCAGTTCAGGTACAAAGAATGCAGTGATCTGATAACATTCAGTTATTAGCAATTTTAGAATACATCTCACTTTTTGAAGAGACTACACAGTTCCTGGGAAGGCCATGGCCAATGACTAGCAAAGGTCTGGCTATTGCTGCCCAACACACTAGTCTTCTAATGGGAAATCTTTGTTCTAGAGCTCTCTGTTACATTGGTTAAGACTTTGTCATATATACATTAATATATGAAGTTCGTTCAGCTCAATTATGTTTCATCACCCTTTAATTTTCACAGATGCTCCCCTCTTGCACTCCTACATCTCCAACCTACCATTTGCCCCTGAGAGGACTCAAGTGATTCAATCATCTATTTGTCACGTAAGCAATTTCACAGGGAACTGATGTATTTGTTTAATATGCCCCTCTCCCTCCCCTACGCAAACACATACATCACTAGCCAGGGTTTTGCACAAAGAAAAATAATGAAAAACTGAAAAAATTCTTCCATACTGACTACTATACTCGGTTAATTCACTGTAAAAAATGGGTCAGTGCTTCCTCTCACCCCTGAATTATTCAAACATTTTTGATAGGCCAGATGGTTAACAAGTAAAACCTCCAGAGAGCTAATAATCAAGTCTGAGGGTACAAAGGCAATAAATGAAAGACAGCATTCTTCCTTAGACATGGACTCTTTGCATACAGCACTATGCTCTTTTTGTTGTGTAATTCCCTAGTCTTTCCCAGCAAAATCCCAAAGGACTTCATGAACCAGCTCATCATCACCTGTCAGGATAATATTTTGACCTTTTTCATTACATTAGCTGAACATGACAAGCCAGTTGCAAGTTTTACTACGATAGCTGTAGAATTACAAGTTAGATACAAAAACGGGGAAAATGTGAAAATGTGCAATTGACCCAGAAAAGTGGAGTTTCTGGGCCATATTATCTTAATTGATGGATTGCTGAGGACTTCCCAAATGGCGTCCTCAATTATAAATGAGACCCTTTTGCACATATGAAGAATCCAGAAATTCTTTGTCTTCCCTGGTTTTTTTTTTCCATATTGTTCATCTCCCACAATCTTATTCAAAAAATGGTTCCTGGTTCAGAAACACAAGGAGGAACATTTAAGTCTAATTGACCCTGGATGCTTAAGCCTAGCCAGTACAAAGTGACCATGACAAGATAAGGTATAAGAACATTAACCTGTGTACTTTCCTCTTCTGTGCTTTATTCAATTTTTACCTCAGAACTTCTCTTTCCTTGACCAAGAAGACAGACATGAGTCATCATCCACAGCTTTGGAGAAGTTGTGAGAATGTAACCAGAAAACAGAAGAGTCCAAATCTTGGTTCTTGAATTTTTCAAAAGTCAAAGTTTCAGGTGTAAGACAGAAAAGATTTGGACACACTTTTAACCTACCTTTCTTGTCCTGCTAGGAAGAAAGAGGGGAGATAGCACAAGAAAAAAAGTGGAGTCAGGAGAGAAGGAACATCGAGCTTCACAGAAGAAAACTCTTTCAATGGCCAGAACCAGAAAGCCATATGCCAAGGAACCCATTGCTCACTGATAGATTGTCCAGCAGGGACAATGCCTGGCTACAGTGGTTCAGCAGTCCAAGACCCTCATAAACTCCTGTATACCTAGGCAAGGTGGGATGAGAAAGAATCATCTTGAAATATCCCATGGAATCAAAACTACTGAAACACCCATTGCTACAAGGTTCACTCTTAAGTTCAAATTGTCATTACTGTGAAGGAAAGTACCACTAATTGATCCATTGCAATGATGTCATAGTTAGAAACCATCAAATAGTCATGCTCCTTCCATTCCTGGTAGTGAATCCTGGTGGAACAACATGAAGCCAGCTGAGACAGAATGGTACAACCATTAAAGCTGGATTTTGAAAATGGCCACACCCACTCAAATATTTGCTATTTGCAAATAAATTCCAAATTCTTATCTCTTGCCTGCACCTTTAATTTTTATGACCCCATTTATTAGTCAAGATCCTATAGAAAATATATAACTCTTTCAAGCTAAGTGGTTTCATGAGAGTTTAATAAAGAGACTATTCATTGATGTGTGGCCATGGTTTAAGGAAACCAACGAGGTTCTCTGGGAATGTTAACTGCTGAAGTCCTTACTGTCCCCATGGCTGAGGAAGTAAAAAGACAAAGCAGTTACCAGAACCCAGAGGAAGATAGTAAGTATATGGAGAGGTATGTAAGACAGGATCTGTGATCTTCAGAAGAGGGTTGCAACAAACCTCTGGCAAGCTAGCAGAGAGGGAAACGGGAATAAACACTCTGTCCTCACTCTCCAACTCCTCTCTTTGATCTTCTGTTAGTGCCTTCCATTGCCTGAACTCACCTGGAGGCCAGATGGCCAGGGGGTCCATTAAAGCAACCCATGCAAGTCAAAGCAGGGTGGAGAAGTAGGAAGCTTGGGTAAGGGGGCTGACAATGGAAAACAGTCAACACAGACAATTTGATAAAATTGGGAAATAAGGAGGTTCCCTGGTGGTGTAGTGGCTAGGCTTCGGCGCTCTCAACGCTGTGGTCTGGGTTCGGTTCCCAGCCAGGGAATCATCCCCACCCCGCCCCCCCCCAAAAAAAAAAAGATTTGGAAGTACATGTAAGAACTTCCTGGACAGTCCTTCTCCCTTTAAGAATTTGATAAAAGCTATAAATCCTCACATCAACAAAAAGTGCAAATAAGTATAAATATTTCATTTTTCATGACATTTCAAGGGATCTTGCTGTACCTGTGTCCTCTCCATAGTGTACCTAGGACTTTCATGGATACAAATTTAAAAATCCCTGCTCTGGAGAGCTGTTTGTAAGCATGAATGTCATATTGTTATAGTTCTCATTTTCTTAGTTTCTTTTTCTTCCTACTACATTTCCAGAAACTTAGGTTTCCCACAGAAAAACTAACACTTTGGCCAAATATAAGTGAATCAACTAGATCCTTTCTTCTACTCACTGTGAGCTATAGAATAGTCTGAGCAGCAGAGCTTTAAAGTACACAGAAAATGTGGAGCTGGCCATGTGATACTGGGTTGCCTAGCAACACTGGCTGGGAGGCTCTCCTTGAGCCTCTTAGCAGAAAGAATTGGTTTTAAAAGCATGTGTGTGTGAGAGACAGAAAAAGAGAATGGAGGAGAAAAACAATAAATAGAAACAGAGAGAGAGAGAGAGAGAGAGAGAGAGAGAGAGAAATGTAAAGACAGACAGACAAAGACAAGCAGAGAGTTTAGTAAACAGAAAAGAATTGAGAGATGCTGAGAATGAATTTAGAGGAAAGGAGAGATGGAAAGAGGTTCAGAAGGTGGACTGTGAGATTAACTCAGTTTATGAAAAAAGGGAGAGGAGCAAGGGCTTAAAAAAGAGATATCCAAAGTAAGGAATGAAGAGGCAATGGAATTAGCAGGAGGGGCCCCTCCTTCCAAGTCCCCTCACTGATGGCTGCTGCATTACCTTTACTGCACAATGAAAATTACTGTTTGTTTTTTTTAACTGTAGTTTTTTTATTTGTTGTATTTTTTTGCTCCTTTATAAAAAAATTATTTGTCTATATATTTGTGGATATATTTCTGGGTTTTCAATTCTGTTCCATTGGTCTGTGTGTCTGTTTTTCTGCCAATACCAAGCTGTTGTCAAATTCTCAGTTGCAGCAGCAGCAGCAGCAGGAATTCTTTATTAAGCACTATTGGGTCCACAGCATTGATCAGCCCAGTAAAGACCCTCTTTTATAACAACCACAATGATAACTCAGCCCAGAGCACTGTAAAGTGTTACCAAGTGCTTTCACAGTTACCATTTCATGGGACCTTTACTGCAGCTCTGTGAGGTAGGCAATGCAGGAATTATTATTACCTCAATTCCACTCATGAAAAAACTGAGGCTCAGAGAGGAAGAGTGATTGCACAGGACCCCATATTTAGTAAGGTTAATTCCAGGTTGCATACCTGGGGTGTGATTCCAAGTTCCATGACTGGGGCTGGGGAGCTGATCTGTTGGGTATTTCTAATTGCATACTAAATGTGGTGGGCCTGCAGGTGAGGCACTTGCTCCCCACCATCTACTGAGGTGAGGGCTTAAGATAAATTGCAATGTCCCAAGCCAATAAAGGGCTTATCCTTTTCCTCTATATGTGAATGTGTCCATCTATACTTCCCAGAGCAAAGCTTAATTGGCCTGAATGTACAGTCAGCTTCTAACAACCCCTTGAGATACCCATGGGCACCGATTCTCCCAGGAAAACACTGCCTCTTATTTTCAGAATAACCACCAATGATTACCAAACCTTTAGATAGGAGGAGGGATATTTGAAAGATAGGAGCAGTTGGTGACTAGGGCCAGAGGGTCTGTAGGATCAGGTAGAGAAAAAGAGCTGGCACTGAGTTCCATGTAGCAGGTGAGCAGTTCCTATTCCTTCTCAAGTCTCTCTAATGCTTGAAGGCTGGATGGAGCAGAAATTATCTCAAATCCTCTGCTCCAAGCTTCTCTCCTGCCAGAGTCTCCCCCTTGTCTGATTCATCCTATCCTGGCTGACAGATTAAGTTTACAAAAATGCCATTCACGTGCTCAGTTAACCTTCAATGATTTCTCCATTCATTATGGTACTAGTTTCATCACCCTGCCATTCAAGTTCTGCTTATTATCCTAACCCCCATTTCCAGGTTAATATCTGCACATTTGCTACATATTACCCAAGCGTCTGAAAAACTGCAATACGTGCTATTTCCCACATTCCATACCCCCCATCTATTCCCATCTACCTGATATCCCCTCCCACTTCCATCAGAGTATTCTCCACCTATGTCCCCATACGACACATGGCTTTGTAATTTGTCAATTTGTCTAAACTGAACTACATTTCACAGAATTAGCTTTTCCTGTACTTTACTGTGGACCATTCAGTTGAACAGTCAGCAGTTCGATATGTTCTAATGCATCAAGCTTCTCTACATCTCTAAGACAAGAGAGATTCTTGTGGGAGATTTGGAAAGTGGAAGGGAAGCAGCGCCATTTTGTAGCTCACACACATTGTTGCTAATCTGCTGACTCACCTTGTTGGCATAAGGCGGTAACCAGGCCTGCAGCTGTTCCATCTTCCTCTTTTAGCTTCTCTGACTTCTGGACCAGGTGTATGTTTAACAAAATGACAAAGAGCCAAATGTTCCATTTCTGTAAGATACCCACATCACCAAGGGCACAGGCAACAAGAAGTGACACCCTTGTGAGCTCCAGCTCAGGCTTCTGGATCCCAGCCTGCATTTGCTCTCCCCTACCTTACATGCATCTTCCCTTCCCCATTGCCTATCCTGTGGATATGTTTTACAAAGTAACTTCTCTGAGTCTCAGTTTTCTCACCCCTATAAAGGGACAATTTTACCAAATCTTCAAGATCTAAGGATAATTCCAACTCCAACATTCAGAATAGTAACATCCAGGGCTTTTTATGGGAATCTTAACCTCTGGAACAACAAAGGCATTGAGTTTGGTGTGGGAGATCTGGACTCTAACCTCAGGTCTGCCTCTGGGTAGCTTTCTCTCTCTGGGCCCCTCTTCCCCTCCCACACTCACATGCAAAAGTTAGTGGCTGCTCTCAGCAGTTCAATATGCTCTAATGGATCAGGCTCCTCTAAGTCTCCAAGTGCTTATCACTAAATCGGATCAGGGCCATTTCCTGCATTTTCTGCGTATTTGTGGCTTTTTCTATTTTCACATGGGTAAAATACGTTCTCATGAGTCCTTCAGTCTTTCAACTTGCAAACCGTGTGCCTCTTCTAGAGAAAGGCCAGTCTCCTCTTTCACACACTCAGGAAAGGTTAAGATGTTTTGATGTTTTCTTTGATTGTAGCTCAGCCTTTTGAAGGCATGTGGTTACAAATCTGCCTTTCATTCCTTTACCTGGAGGATGACCACTAAGAGAAGAAAAGGGGAGTAAAGTGGGTGCCAAAATTGGAAACAACTTTCTTTACCAGTTAGGGATAATTGAATGATATTAAAGTTAGAGATGAAGAATGATCTTTATTCTAAGTCCCCTATTTTCAGATGCTTCTGACTTTAAAGAATTTAAATGAATACATGTGTTAAAAGTCTGACAGGGCAGAACTCAGACGATTAAGTCTTGCTAAATATGCTATTACTGTATAGGACATGTAGTCAAGTCTTGTGACATACTCATGTATTAAATCAGTTGTGAGATGTAAATTTTATATTTTTCAGAAGTCTAAGCAATGGATCATGTTTGTTTATTGAGAAGGTTAACAGCCATTGAGCTCATTACCAAATCTATGACAAAAACAAGCTTCAAACTATTCTTGCATCCACTTCAAGAGGTATCTAAATGTTGGTTTCTCTCTCTCTCTCATCCAACATCCATTTCTCTCTCCTTCATCCAAAGAGCTGCAGTAAGGGTCCTATTTAGTTATTGATGCTAGTACCTTCCTCTCCATTCTTCCTGCCTTATTTTAGACCCATTATTTCATTAAAAATTATAAAACATTCCATATATATAACAGAGAAAATAGCATACACACACACACACACACACAGATAGATATATATATAGATATATAGATATATATATATATATGCACACACACACACATACATACACACACACACACACACACACACACACACACACACACAGAGGTATAGTATGTTCAACAAGAAGATTCAGCTACCAATCTCAAGTGAAGATTCACACTTGGAGGACAGCACAGATCATCACTGTGCTCACCAGAAGTCAGAGCCCACAGACCTCAATGGTTCAGAGTTGCCAAGGAAGACTCAACACACAAAGTATGGATTACAACAAGGCTTTCCTCACACACAGGAGAAGAGACACAATAAGGTCAGTTGGTAGTGTGCACCAGTTTCCCACAGCCAGTAGGTCCCTCCTAATAGCTGACACAGGACAATGGACTGCATGCATCTCTCACACACTGCAGGTAAAGACCCTGTTCCTTTCCCACAGAGAGAAGATCTACTAGTAGGGCTAGCCAGATACCATATGACACTCATGCTTAAGCAATACAAGGACATTCATAGGATACCCCAAACGGGAGAAAGTTTTCTTGATAAGGAAGAAAAGTCTGGGGCCAATGGACAACTATGTCCCTTACAGAGGAATATTCCAGGCCCAGGACACTAACTAGGCAATCCTGAAGAGAGGAGGCAAGTCTCATGATGACTGCTTCCACAACAATATACATCATAATAAAATAAAAACCAGTATACTCATCACCAAGCTTGAGAACTAGATCATAATTAATGCCTCTGAAACCCACATGCACCCTCCCTGAGTCAGCTCCTAATTCCCTTCCAGAGGAAATCACTATCTTGAATTTTGCCATGATTCACTTGCATTTCTTTATATGTTCACTTTATAGGTATGTTTCCTTAAATAATCTTACTTTGTTTTGTCTGTTTTGAGATTTACTATAAATACAATCATACCATATGTATTATATTTTTTCTTTCTTCTTTCTCCCAACTTTGGAGGATTTATTTATGTTGATGTGGTTAGTCACAGTAATTAATTTTCATTGCTGTATAGTTATTCATTATATGAAAACCCCAGTTTATTCATTCTCCTGTTGATAGACATGTGGGTTGTTTCTAGTTTTATGTTTTTTGCAAATTGTGGTGATATGAATCTTCTCATGCATATCATCTGATGCTCCTGTAAAAGAGTTTCTCTAGGGCAGTGATTATGAACCTGAAGTGACTTTGTTCCCCCAGGAGGAAGGAGGGCATTTATCAATGTCTGGAGACATTTTTGGTTATTGTCCATGAAGGTGCTACTGGTACCTAGTGGGTAGAAATGCTGCTAAACATTCTACATTGCAAGGAACAGAGCCCACAGAAAAGAAGTAACTGGCCCCAAACACCAATAATGCTAAGAGTGGGCAACCCCAATCTGGAGTATAAGCCCAAGTCAAATTTCTGAGTTGTCAGGTCTTCCCATATTCAACTTTACTAGGCAAGGCCAATTATTTTGCAATGTGTTCATACTAATTTGCACTCCCAATGGCAGAGAATGAGAGTTCTACTTGTTCCATATTTTCACCAACACTCAGCATCATTACCTTCACTATTTATTGCCTGAACTGTTGCTCATACTTTGCATCCTAACTTTTCTCTTATGTCCATTCTTCATATTATTGCCAAATTAAACTTCCGAAAACCCAAGTGTGACCATGCCAAATTCCTGTGAGGAAAATTTTGTGGACTCTTATCGCATACAAAATAAGCATGGTTTTTAAGACCTATACAGAAAAGCTCCAGTAGTTCTGTATACCCAGTAATACCAACCTATTTAGTGGTCCTTAAATAAGATCCGGCCTTTCTCTGATCTCTGCGTCACCTTTATTCTTCAAGCCTTGTCCTTCCTTACAGTCATTTGTTCATTCATTCATGTGTCCACTTATTGAGTCAGGTAATAATCATT